>OVBA01009552.1:0-10387 GCA_900406435.1 Lepidium aucheri | reverse complement strand
CAAGAAGAAATGTCACAAAACAGTTTTGATTCATCCAAACCTTTATCAAAGTTTCAATAACGAAAACAAAAAAAGAGCTAAAAACTTTATAGATGATTGCGATTGATAGAGAAAGGGTAACAAGAATTCATCAGAAGAAGAAAAAAAAAACCTGAAGATGTTCGAAAGATGAGACGTTATGGTGTTTCCATGGATAAAAAACCTCAGCCGCAACACAGATGATGCCAAATTACGTTCTCAACTCTGTGAAGAAGAGGGCCAGAGAAATTAGTGTCGAATCTGCCAAAATCAAGTGAGAGAGATCCAGAACAGCCTAAGATTGATGAGAAGACGAAGGCGAGAAGGGAAGATTGATGAGAAGACGAAGGCGAGAATGAAAGAGAATGAGGCGAGAATGAAAATCAAAAACCTAAACTGATAAATGTAATTTTACGTTTAATATTTCAAAGGGTATTTAGGTTTTTTAAAAACTTTTACAAACTCATCTGCATTCAGATGCACCTTTGAAACTCATCTAAAAAATTTTAAATTTTCAGATGGATTTGCCAAAATCATCTGGATGGTCCATCTGGATGAAGCATATAATTGTCTCTAAAAAAACAACAATTCACATCTCCATTCGGATGGATCATCCAAATGGACAAAAGAACAAGCACAAGATCAGATACATAAATCAGTCCAAAACCACAATTCCCTGAAAGCAAAACACCGAAAACAAGAAATTCACATAATTGGAACACACAAAAAAAAATATAAATCAGAACAACTTAAGACAAAATAAACTTGTCAAAATAAACGAAGAGAGATTAATATCGATATACACTAGTTTTTTTTTTGTCTAGTATCAATATACTACTAGTATAAAACAAATAAAACAATTTATTTTTGTGTTGAAGAAGGAAATAAAACAAAATTCGGAAAATATTGAATTAAAAAGAAAAAGGCTGGGCTGTGTCACAGTCTCTGTCAAGCTTCTCTGCGTTTGAGGGAAAGACTGAAACACTGCTCGATATATATAATTTACTGTCTCGTACGAACAGAAGAGCACGAAGTCCACAGAATGTCAAAAAGTTTATATTATTACTCCATCATTACATTATCATTTCTCTTTGGACCCTTTCGTACATTCTTTCTTCCACGTGTCTTTTTCTCCACGGTTCGATTAATTTCTCTCTGCTTCTCTCCAAACCGTCAGATCTCTTTTTGCCATATGTTGCATATATGTTATTACTCATCCATTAGAAAGTGACCACTAAAGTTGTCACTCCTTGTTTTCACCTTCAACACACTTCTTTTTCTTTCTTCTTTTTTTATAAAATATAACCTATTATTCGAATTCCTTAAGGTTTTTTATTGTGTTAAATGGGGTTCTATAAAGTTTCGGATTTGCAAATATACTAAAGATTTTAACAGAAATGTGATCATTTTTTAAAACCAAGTGGTTATTTAGTCTAATAGTTTTCTATAACAAATAAGTCATGAGTTTAAGTTCATATAGGAGAATTAATTTACATCTTACACATGGTATTATCAACGGGTTATCTCAAATATCAGAAAATATTACGAGTTAAAGGTTTGGAATTTCTACGGTTTATAAGGAAAAAAAGAGTTAAAAAAATCATAGATAAAAGAAAGATTGATGAGTATGTGATTTGGTAACTTCATTGTAGGTCTTCAAAATACTAATTAAACAGATCTAATGTGGACATGATGTTTTTTTTTCATTTGTCAACACATGTATGATAAGCTTTATAGTAGACGATAGTGATGATGAATAATACGTGAAAAAATAAAGTTTCAACAATATATAAAAGACATGAAAAAAGTGAGAAGAGGAAAGAAAGAGACTGAGTAATGAAGTTTGCAGTGTTAATTGAGTAGCTCGAGAAGCTTTTTTGCATGGAGAGAAGAAGCTGTGTTTTGAGGGTCCCATCAATGTTGATTCAAACGTCAATTTGATAAAAGATTTCATTAAGGAATTTTAGTAATTTCATAATATTTGAGATAGAGACATATTTTAAATAATTCAATGATATTTTTTTGAATTTTAAAAAAAAAAAAAAAAGAGAAGAAGAGTAAAAGAAAAGAATAATGCAGAAAGTAAAGAAGACAAAAAAAAAAAAAAAAAAGATTCTGAAAGAGGACAACGGATAATAAGGCGAAATTCTCGCGGGAACCAACGCCTACTTCTTTATATCCCTTCCGTAATAAATATACAGACAAATCATATACCTACAAACATCTATACACTCTCTTTTTTCTTTTCCTTTTTTTTTTTCTGACTTCACTAATAATACAAAGCAGAAAACTAGCCTATTGCATTTAATCCTCTAGTTTATTCAACCATTTATGTTTTAGGGAGAATAATGAATATGCTGAATCTAGACTCGAAAATTTACCACGATACTATGTGAAAGGAAGTTTTGACTTTTAATCCCCTAGTTTATTCTACCAATTATGTTTTGACTATAGCATGTTGAAGTAGATCTCACATCCTGCTTCGATCTACGATAATAATTAAGAGATGATATTTTCTACGTCTTGAATTCGGTAATTCAGTTGAGAATCCATCTCGAGCATTCATTACTATCTTGGACGAATACATTCTCAGCAACTTGCCAAGATGACAAAAACTCGGGCGACATGTCATTAAAAGATAAATGAAAATTTTTCTGTTCGGATTAGAAAAGTTCCTAAAAATCTTGTAAGAAAATTTAGAATATAAATAAAAATATAATCTTTCATATTTCAAAAGGATTGTAACCGTCTCTGTACTTTATAAATATATGTAGAGACCTTTGAAAATAGAACCGAATTTTGGGCATTGAACTTAAGCAATAATAATCTACTCGACATCTTTGCATTGTTCGATCTCCCTAATAAAAGATCTTTGTCCTTTCTCCCTTTTAAATATAAAAGTTGGATTTTGAATTTTTTTTGTGGTAAATCCTGCCTGAACATACCAGTAATAATTAAGTAAGAAAATATTTTCAGTTGATTTTACTAATTGATTTCGGCTTGGATGGTAATTGTAATTAAGTCAACATGTACGAGAAAATGAGAATTTTAGCTATTGTGCATATGTAAATTAAGTCAAAACAAAAAAGAAGTTAAATATGTGTGGAGCTAGAGGAGGATAGACGTAGTTCTATGCATATTCCAAAATCATAAAGATAACATTTTCGGTTTCATCAACATCATTATTTTCAATTACACATTTACTCACATTAATTTTTTATATTTGGCATGTGGGCCGATTAACACAATCATCATATGTAAATATAAATTCTGTTAAGTTATCTTCACATTAGCATATTTTGTGAAATATAAATATCAACATTTTATTCATTAATTTTGTATTTAGTTTTATACTCGAAATAATAACTATATGGTTATGAATCTTAATCTTTCGGTCTCATAATAAATAATTTTTTAAGATTAAATTTTTATATCAAAATGTTTGATGTTTTAGATTTTTAATAAAAAAGTTAATACTCTCTATGTTTCTGTTTAGATGTCATTCTAGAGTTTTCCACACATATTAAAAAAATATATAAATATTCTCTTATGCCCTTATTTAATTATTAAAATTTATAAACTATTTAATATTTTAATTATTTAAGTATGGGTAAATGAGATAATTTTGTATTAAAAACTACATTAGAAAACTAGAATGATAACTAAAGTGAAACAAAAAATTTAGCCTAAAATGACAACTAATATGAAACGGAAGGGGTATATTTTTCTCATTTAACTCTACTACTTGTTTATATTTATTACACTATTAATTAGTTTATAAGTAATTTCACAAATTTTCTAAATTGATGTGAATATTCCTTGAAATATTATGAGTATAAAATACACCTACTGACATAGAAATGTAGTCGATAAATATTTTTTTAATTTTATGGTGAAAGTGAAAAATAACGAAGAAAGAAAAGAGTCAAAAGGTCCAAAAGAGAAAGAGAGAGAAGTGTGTTTGGGAAATGTCAGACGGTGGCGAAAGAAGTGACGTGTCAAGAACAAAGAGGTGGGACCCAATGGGATATGGTCAAAAAACGAATTACTGTCACGAGTTTTTTTCTTGTGGGGACCACTCCACGACAATACTTCCCCAATCTCTTTGTCATTTATTGACCCCTCTTTCACAGTCGTGTCACTCTATCCCTTTCTTCCTTTTTTCTTTTTTTTTTATCCTTTTTTTACAAAGACATAAATTCCTAAATACATACACAAGAATTGTCAATTTGTTGAAAACAAACAAAACAAATTGTCAATTCCATTTTTTATATCTCATGTTTTGTATTTCTCATTTTGATTTCTAAGCATTTTTTGATGAATATTCCTCTTGATACATTTCTCTATGTATATATTTCCTCTGTTTCATAATATAAGTTGTTTTAGAAGGTTTTTTTGTTTCAAAATATAAGTTGTTTTACAAAACCAAAATAAAAAGTAAGTTAAAAGTTAAATTAAACTAATTTTTTATTTAAATTTTTTTATTATTATTTTTTAATTAAATATTAAGATAAAGTGGTGAACTTTTTATTGAGAAAACAAAAAACAAAAAATTTCTTAATAAATGTGCATTCAAACAAAACAACTTATAAAAAAAAAAGGAGTATATGATAACAAAATACTTTAAGACTACATACCAGGCTCAGGCTCATTTATTGGCCCAAATCCAACTGAGAATCGAACATTTACGTTTAGCCCAAGAGAAGCTCTCACTCACTTTATCGTTCGGGCACAAAAATAGGACTACAACTATATACATATCATTTTCTCGCAAATTGATTAATTTTAACACTCAATTTTTCTTCGTTTTCTGTTAAATAATTCCAATAATATTTCTATTATTACCACATCAGAGCATAGCCTTCAGGCTTCAACTATATGTTTTAACCACGAACTGCTAAATTTTATTTATGTTGATTTAAGGGTTATGGTCATGAAAATTGTCTTATGGGTCTGCAAAATTATGAGACATGTTCTGATACTATTCACCTCATTGTCCATATTCATGTTTTGTATTTTTTTTTGGGTTAAAAAGATCAAATTATCCCTTAATTTTGGAGAGAAAAGCACGGTAAACAGAACGACGTGGAGGATATGTCCATGTTTATGGATAGGAAGCTGAACATATCCATGTAATATTAAAAAATTATGGTCATATGAGACATATGTCTATATCCACTTGAATAAAAGAGTACATGTCCATGTTCATTTGAATGAAACTGTACATGTCCATGTAACACTGGTTGACATGGTCATATGAGACATATGTCCATGTCCATTTAAATGAAATATGTCCATGCACCACTTAATTATCATGGTCATATGAGACATATGTCCATGTCCATGTAAATGAAAAATATATATGTCCATGTACCACTAAGTTATCATGGCCATATGAAACGTATGTCCATGTCCATTTAAATAAAATTGTATATGTCCACGTAACATTAGTTGATCTTAGCCATATGAGACATATGTCCATGTTCATTTAAATATGAGACATATCTCTATGTCCATTTAAATATGAGATGTCTAGAGCACGAGTGACAAAAAGGTAAAATAAATGATGATTATGTCCATGTCTACTTTGTGCAGGGTATTTTTAGTGAAGGTGAACAATGTCAGGGCATTTTTCATAATTTTTTCTATGGTATATTGTTACATCGACAATGAGTCCTCTCCTCACTTCATCTCTAATTCGTCAATGGCTTGGTAAATGAGGCCACAATAATTAATGATCGACGAGATTCATTTGTGGTTTTGTGGATTCAAATATTATAAAGAAATAACTCTTCTTTATTAGCTCTAGGAAAATAACTCAAAACCTAAAATTTCAAACACACACTGCTTATGCCAAACATTGGCATCTCTATATATAAACTAAACTATTTCTAATTCTAATAAGGAAACAATTATGTTTTGGGTAACTTATTAAAACATTTCAACTATGTTTTGGATAATTTCTTAAAACATCTCAACTAGTCTAGTCTATTAGATTGCAGGTAAGGCTACTAACTTCAAGCTTACTCCAACAATCTCACCCTTAACCTTGAAATCAATTTTCTCAATGTCTTTGATTCACAAATCCTCTCATTTCTTTGAATTAGATCATTCCAAGAGTCTTAGTTAAAATATTCTCCTTTTGTTTGTTCCTCGGAACATGTTGGGCTTTTATTTAACCATTCTCTTATGAAGTGATACTTTGTATGAATATGCTTGTTTTTCATGAAAAAATGGATTTTTAGTAAGTCCAATAGTCGATTTGTTGTCAATGCATATTATCGTTAGGTATCTCTTGATCCTATTTTGTTCACAAAACAAATCGAAGTCTTTTGACACAAACTCTCCACCTCTATCCGTTTGAAACACTTGTATCCTCTCTTTTGTTTCTTGCTCCACTATCTTCTAAATTTCTTGAATTTATTGAATCCTTATCCTTTCTCTTTTAATAAACTTGTCTACATGTATCTACTTCGGTCATCAATAAAAAACAAAGATGTACCTATTTCCAGCGGTCGTAGATGGTGTTATTGGTCCACAAATATCTCTATGAATAAGCTCTAGACTCTTATTTGCTCGATAAAGAGTAGCTTGTAGGAAAATGTTTATGGTTTGTTTCCCAAGTAAGCAATCCACATATCTCTTTGTCGATATACATCTTTGGAAGACCTTTAACAAACCCTCCATTTACCATGCAGAATCAATCTTCTATTGCCTTTGTACACCATCTTTCTCTTTCTGTTTAAATGGAGCCGTAGACAGTCAAGTGAAATCCAATCCACGAAATAATTTGATCTATGCTCTTCATGAAGTCGACATTCACATGTCCCAACCTCGAGTGCCATCTACTATACTCAGTTAGTTTAGTTAGATGAAATTATGTGACATCCTTTACATCCATAAGCACCTTGTACAACGATTCTTGCTCCATTTGGCACTAACAATGAGCTTTCTATAATACCCACATTCGGTAAATCTGTGAATGCACTAGGTGCGGTATGAGAATGCGGTACGAATGGACAAACCAAACAAGGACATTTGGTATAGTCGAGCCAAGGAAGGGCATTGGAAGACTAAGGAATGATTAAGAGCAAGTAAAACCATGGAAAATAGGTTAAGGAAGGAATTTAGGACAAGATTTGAGATTTGGGACCGAACCGGTCGGATCAGACAGCACGGTCGGATCGGACCGCACGGACCGCACGGTCAGATCGGACATGCACGGTCAGTTCGGACAGCATTGTCGGATCGGACATTTTCGTTGCTTTGGACAAGCATGACTCGCGATAAGTTATGAAGTGACAAGAAAGGATAAGGTTTCTCGTTTGGACAAGAGTTGGTTAGTTGTCCGAATGAGTTGTCAAAAGGGTCAAACGAAAATGGTTAATGTGACATGGGCCAAGGATTGTTTTATGCGCCAAAGGATGTTTACAAGGCTTGATTAAAAGGGACTTAAGCTCGACCCAACTAAAAAGGATTAGGGTTAAGGATTAGAGCATTAAATAGGATCCTTAATCCCTCTTAGGTTAGAATCCGCAAAACTTAAACCTAAAGATAAGAAAGAGATAGTTCGAAGAAAGGCTAGGAGAATCGATCTAGTGGAACCAAGGAAAGAGCCTGAATTGTGTTGAAGGTTTTGCTGGAATAGGCAAATAGAAACCCATAGTGCAAAGAGAAACTCGAAAGAGAGATTAAGGAAAAGATGAGTTCGTGACCGTGAGGTTTAACCTAGAATTTGTGTTTGGTAATAGGTTGAATGGAACCCTAGAATGGTTAGGTTGAATGGTTGATTTTGAAAGGAAGGATCATGTGATCGAAATTGTGATTGAGATATGAGAACTTGAGGGTTCGTTTATGTGACTAGAACTTGAGGGTTCGTTTATGTGATTAGAACCTGAGGGTTTGTGATATGTGACTTAGAACCTGAGGGTTCGTGATATGTTAAGAATGATGCTCTGAACTTAAAGGTTACGTTAGCTAATCCGTAAGTAACTCGGGTAGTTAAACTAAGCGATGAATTAACCCTAAAATCGTGATTGTTCTCTGGTTTTTTTAATTTTTTATTGAATGTATGTTCTGGTTATAGCCTAGTGGGACGGAATGACCGAAACACTAAGCAAATTTGTTTGCTTATTCAATTTGCAAGATTGTAGGTATTGACTTGGCCAATGATCGAGAAAATGGCTAGTAGAAGCGAGACCAAGGCGGAAAGGAGAGGAGGTGGATTTAGAGGTGAAAATTGGGGGTTTTATTTATGTTATTTAAAGTTGAACTTGATGCTAGAACCACTTTTAATTTCGTTACGTTATCGTTTGTTTTTGAACCATGAATTTAGTTTGAATAAGAATGAAACCAAATTTTATTATGAACTGGTTGGGCTTGTCAAATCTCTTGAAGTCGAATTTTGACTTAGTGAAATATGGAACTTGACATGGTTAAGTGTAAGGTCCACCCAAGGTNTTTATGTTATTTAAAGTTGAACTTGATGCTAGAACCACTTTTAATTTCGTTACGTTATCGTTTGTTTTTGAACCATGAATTTAGTTTGAATAAGAATGAAACCAAATTTTATTATGAACTGGTTGGGCTTGTCAAATCTCTTGAAGTCGAATTTTGACTTAGTGAAATATGGAACTTGACATGGTTAAGTGTAAGGTCCACCCAAGGTCTTACTAAAATGTATCGGAACTTGAGTTTATCGGTTTGGGGTGTTACAATTTGGTATCAAAGCCAGGTTGATTCTAGGATAGATAGAAAATATGTGAATGGGTTAGATGAATGATATCCATCCTCTTCACGCCAAGGTCTCACGGTAAGTGTGTTATGTGTTCTGTGAACCGAGCTAAGTTGATAAAGGTTATTAACTTAGCTAATGTGGTGACTGTAGATGGTTAGTATTCGTAATGGAAGAAAAGCTAATGTGTAGGAACCGTAATCATGGGTGGTGTAGAAACCCATGTGTTGTTTGATTCTGGGGCGTCACATTGCTTTGTACACCCGAGAATGATCGTTATTAGTGAGTTTAAGAAAGAACCAGGAGTAAGGAGTAGAATGTTAGTTCGAGCAGCTGGTGGGCAATTAATAGATGCCTTAGGAGACGTTGGAAACGTTTTCGTGCTCATAGAAGGAGTGAACATGCCGACTGACCTCGTGATTTGTGAAGTAGAATTATATGATGTGATCTTAGGAATGGATTGGCTTAAAAAGTATAAGGCATGCATAGATTGTCATCGTGGTAGAGTAGAGTTTAAGAATGGAGGAAATTGGTTGGTGTATCAGGGAACCTAACCCACTTCAGGTAGTTTAATTGTCTCGGGTGTCCAAGCGGAATGCATGCTCGAGAAAGGATGTGAGGCGTACTCAGTTACGATCTCAAGGGTCGAAGTTGGACCAGGAACAGAACTTAAGGATATTCTAGTAATGAATGAGTTTGAGGATGTGTTTGCAGCACTCACGCGATTACCACCTGAAAGGTCAGATCCATTCACAATTGAACTAGAACCCGAAACAACGCCTATCTCCAAAGCACCATACCGGATGGCGCCAGCGGAGATGGCTGGATTAAAAAGGCAGCTTAGTGAATTAATGGATAAGGGATTTATAAAGCCTAGTAGTTCACCATGGGATGCACCGATGCTATTTGTGAAAAAGAAGGATGGAACCTTCAGGTTGTGTATCGACTACTGTGGATAGAATAGAATGACGGTAAAGAACAAGTACCCTCTCCCACGAGTGGATGAGTTATTGGACCAACTCAGAGGTGCTAGTTGGTTCTCAAAGATTTTGGCTTCAGGTTATCATCAGATTCCAATTGCAGAAAATGACATCCGGAAAACCGCATTCCAGACAAGATATGGACATTACGAGTTTGTGGTTATGCCATTTGGGCTAACCAATGCACCGGCTGCCTTCATGAAACTAATGAAAAATGTGTTCAGAGAATTCTTGGACGAGTTTGTGATCATCTTCGTAGATGATATCTTGGTGTACTCTAAGTCCTCCGAGGAACATGAGAGTCACTTAAGAATAGTTTTAGAAAAACTACGGGAACACAAACTGTTTGGCAAGCTAAGTAAGTGTAGCTTTTGGCAAAGAGAAGTAGAATTCTTGGGTCATGTAGTCTCGGATAAAGGAGTGTCCGTGGATCCAGAAAAGATAAAGGCAATCTCGAGTTGGCCTAGACCCTCGAATGCAACGGAAGTAAGAAGTTTTCTAGGATTGGTTGGTTACTATAGACGGTTCATTAAAGGCTTTGCAAGGATGGCTCAGTCTATGATGCAACTCACGGGAAAGAATGTCCCTTTTATATGGACCAAGAGATGTGAAGAAAGCTTCACAAAACTCAAGGATATGTTGACTAGTACTCCGG
>OVBA01009551.1:0-10388 GCA_900406435.1 Lepidium aucheri | reverse complement strand
CCTCGAACAGGTAAGACTCTGGATCGACCTCTTCCTCATCTGTCTCCTCTTATGCCTGCTGAGGTTGCTGTTCTCATTGGTTTTTGCCGAGTAGCACCGCGAGGGATGAGGTGAAGGTCACATTCTCCATTGTGTTCAGCGTAGTGTATTCTGGGCAAGGCAGTAGTATTCTGGTGTCATTCTTTGCCGGATGATCAAACTTATACACAGCTCGCCCTTCAACCTCGCCTTTAGCAATGACGCCTGCCCCTTGAAGATATCGCATGTCCATAAATTGGGGTGGAGCCCAACTGTAGTCTTAGTGTTCAAGGGTACTCCCCTCGCCTCCAGTATCCGAGCGACCACTCCACCAATGTAGACGTGCTTTGGCTTCCCGGACTTCCTCATCGCTTGCGTTATTGCTCTTCCGTGGTACGTGAGGAGGTGCTCTTCATCTCCATCAATATGCAGCCCACTTGGAGTAGTGCCAACAATCTCCTTCATCGCCATAACCATCATGTGCATCTCCTTGATGTTGATTGGCGAGGTGGAGGGCCTAGCGAAAATCACGTTGGCTATGGCTCTCCTTGTGTAGTTGATGGCTGGGTTGCGGATCCAGCTTCCTTTGCTTCGTGATGAATTGTACGCCCCAGATCCTGACAGCATCTTCTATACCTTGTTGGTATCATTCTCTCCAACATCCGGGTATGCCGCTTCTCCATATTCAAACCCAAAAATCCAGTCCAGCTCCTTTAACGTCACCGCGTATAGTTTGCCATACACGATGAACGTTATATACCTAGGTTTGTTCTTCTTAATCTTTGCCTTCTCCGACTTTGAGTAGATAAGAAGATCCATGGTGGCGAGGAATTGCAACGTCTCCTCAGTGTAAGAACTCACCACATTATACATGCACACCTTAATTCCAAGCAAGCTAAACACCCTATCCACATCCTCAGTGATAATTAATTTTCTCATGGTTCCAGAATGTGGGAAGTATGTACCTTTGATTCCCATCGCCTTCAAAGCTTCATACGCCTTGTCAAAGTCGTTGGTCTCACTCGCGGCTTTTCCCTTCTTTTCTACTTTCCTCTCCTCGTTGGCCTTCCTCGCCTCTTTTTCCGAGTACCTGATCCACTCTAAATCCTCAATGTCTCTGTGGTACCTCGTTTTCTTCTCCTTCTTCTCAGCCTTTTTCTTTGTCTTCCCCTTGCTCTCGTACTCGACTTCCATTGGTGAGGGCTAAGCATACTCGTTTTCCTCGTCACTGTTCTCTCTGCTGAATGGCGAGGCTATCTTTTTTCCCTTCCTCTTCGCCTGAGCGGAGCTTCCTGCTCCGTGGATAAATCTTCAGTCAATTGGCTCAGCCGCCGATTTCCTTGCCGATTCTTTTATCAGAAATTCAATCCTTGTGTGTACCCCTTGCTCATCCTCGTCCGATTGAATGATGAATCGGCGAGGCCTGTTTTCACGGTGTACCGGCGGTGACTCTTCCAACCCCGCCGCCATCTCTCTCCTTTCGGCTCTTTGTGCATCATGCATGAATTTGCTATAGAACTCATTCACCTTTCTTTTATCTCTGGAAGACATGCTGGACAAGATTTCTGACTGGAAAAGAAAACTCGAACTTTGAAAGAGAGAGAAACTCGCCGGCGGTGAGAAAGACTTTGTGTGCTTGAGTGCTGTAGATTGGATGAGGGAGCTGATGAGGGAGAAGCTGTTTATATAGGCGAGTGTTGCAGGTCATTGAGGAGACAATCTAGGGAGAAGGAAAGAGACAATTTTGGCTCCCAAGTTGCTTGCCATTCGTCCTCAACATTGGCGTCATCCCATCCGTTGATTTTGAATTTTGAATCCTTGATCAATCATACCCCTTGGATTAGTCCAACTTTGACCTGACCTCTCCTAGATTTTCGCCCAAGCTGTTAGTTCATGGGACCCACTTGATGAGCAGGAACCAATTCAAATTTTTGTCCTCATGTGCTTCTCAGCTAACCTCCTCGCTCACCCTCCTCGCTCCATACACCGAGGCCTGTCTCCCATTCAGAAAAACCCAAGCTTGAACTGCTCTTGTTGCTTTCCCTTTGACTATTTTGAGTCTTGATTGGCTCCCTGTTTGTGGTAATATTTAAAACCATAAAGAGTTAGCCACATTATCAAAATAGGTTCCAATTAAAGCATTTATACTATTAAGCTTCATGTTCAAAATTTCACTGAATAGTAAGTCTATTTCAATTATAATTAGATGTATTTGACTAGAACTTTCTATAAAAGGATACTAAGATGTGCATGTAGGTCCATGAGTGGTGTTCAAGGCAATTTGAACACTACTCGCACACCCTCCTCGGCCTCATGTCCTGAGCGGTTCAGGTTCTTTGTCAAATTTTCTCATTCCTTGTTCTATTGCCTCCGAGGGTTAGATGCGAGGCATGCTCGCTCTTGGCTTAATGGGGGCATTACTTCCTATAATTTTGCCAAGAGTACAGCCAAGGCTCCTTGAACCTGAGATGTAGATCAAAATACCAAATACCCAATAACAACAACAATTAAATAGCAAAGATTGTTCTCAAAATAAAACAAAAACCAAATTAACCTTAAACGGAACTAAAAAGAGTTTTCAAGAGTAAAGGATAGACATGGGATTCTCTCCCAAGTGGGCTTGTTTAGAGTCACAAGCTTGACTCTTCATACGCCTCTTAGTATGGGTTTGCAAAAGGAACCACAGCTCTCTCATTTGCATCTTCGTCCATCCCCCCTATTGTTCCTTCAATCTCAAAGCATTACCCGTCGATCGTTGGCTTCTTTCTTCCTTTTTTAAGTCGAACATCGTACCAACTCCTTTTCCAACCTTTAGTTCAATGGTCCCGTTCTGCACATCAATCAAAGCTCCTACTGACGCCAAGAAAGGTCTATCCAGCAGTAGTGGATCAGTAGGTTCTTCATCCATCTCTAATACCACAAAATCAGTAGGAACCAGCACACTGCCAACACTTATTGGTACATCCTCGAGCAGTCCCCTCGGCTTTCTTGTTGTTCTGTCCCCGAGGACCATTGATATTTTGTAATCCTTGAAGTTTAAGTACCCCAACTTTTGCGCAGTGATTAGTGGGATCAAACTGATGGATGCTCCAAGATCACACCAAACAGTTAATAAACGTTAGATACCCTACTGCACATGGAAGTATGAAGCTTCCCGGATCACTCAACTTATCCGCAATGAATTTTTTCCTTTGATGTGGGAGAACTGGTACCAATACCGATCCAGATGATCGGATCCCAACAGCCATACATTCCTCTTCTCGTTCCTTAAGCGAGTCCTTCAAGAATTTCTTATATTGCGGAATTAAGGCAAAAGCATCCAAGATTGGGATTTTAAGCTCTATACCGCTCATTTGCTTATCAAAAAGTACCTTTTGTTTCTCCGCTTGATTCTTCTTTAAACGTGAAGGGAAATGTGCTTTGGTTTTGGTTGCAACCACAGGTGCAAGTCCTTCTGTCACGTTCAGGTTGGGATAGTCTGACTCTTCTCCTCGCTGCACAGGCGAGCAAGGGCTCTCCTTGAGTTGTGCAGTTTTCCCAATAATCTGATCATCATTAACCTGTCCTCGCGGCTCAGACCTGCGAGGTGTATCCCCGAGTTGTACGCAACCAGATTTATTCTTGGCTTGTTCTGCCCCCCAGCTTGAAGAACGCTGTCCTCAGCGTTTTCCTTCAATCCAACCACTGATGGGAGTACCTTCACGGTTCTGAGAGTGATTGACTTAGCCATATACTCCTTTGGATTTTGAATGACTTTTCTGGGTAGCTGACCGGTGGCCTTAGTGGATGATGTTGCTTGGTTTCTCTCCACATACTTCAGTCGTGCGTTGAGGGTTTCAAACTTGCAGTTGAGGTCATTATAACTTGCATCGATTCGGCTATGTACCTTGCCAAACTTCTTAGTAATCTCTGCTTGGTGGGCGGTTTGGCTTTGGAATATTTATTGGAGCATATTCACCACGTTCGGTTGGTCCTCCTTTGTGGTCGGAGGTTGAGTTGGAGCTGGTGCCGGCTTTAGTCTTTGCTGCCATTGTTCCTTGGGTATCCAAACCCGCTGCTTTGGTGGATACACTTGATCTTGTGGGTTGGCTACGGTTGTGCTTCTATAGCTCAAGTTCGGGTTTTGCTTGTAGTTGACCCACGGCTTAGATCCACTTTAATTTTGAACAAAACAAATTTCCTCCAATTGCTCGTCCTCGCCTTCTTGTACCATTTCCTCTTCCACAAGATTGACTTGCTTGGTGTGGACCATTCGAAACTTGTCTAGCTTCTCATGAAGTTGCTTCAGCTCTTTACGGGCGGATGTGTCCGAATCAGAAGTTCCCCTGAAAGCTACGTCATACTCCTCGTTGTACTGTCCATCAGCTAGAGCAAGATTTTCTATTAATGCTCTTCCCTCGTTGATCTCCTGCTGTAGAAACCTCCCGTGACTTGCAGTGTCCAATAACATATGTATCCTCAGGTGAACTCCTAGGTAGAAGTTACTGAGGATAGTATCCTCATGGAAACCGTGATGAGGACATTGAGCCTGATAGGTCTGGTATCTGCCCCATGCCTCAGCAAGTGACTCGGGGCTCTGGTGGACAAAATTTGTTATGTTGTTCTGTAGTTTGGCCGTCCGTGAATTGGAGAAAAACTTGGTAAGCAATAGATGCTTGCACTCCGACCAAGTGGTGATGGATCCGGTGGGAAGGTGTTTCTCCCACTGATGAGCTCTGTCCCCAAGAGAGAAGGGAAAGAGTTTGAGCTTTAGCGCATCTCCACTCACTCCATTAATGCGAGTGAGCGAGCATAGTCTCTGGAACTCATCGAGATGATCAAGGGGAACCTCTGAGGGTAGTCCATGGAATTTTTTGTCTGGACCATCGAGATCGGTCCACTCTTGATCTCAAAGTTATTTTTTGCATCGCCGGCAGTTGGATCCCGTTCCGTATCGTGTGTGTGCTTGGGGCATCGCTCGCACCAATACAGCAAGGGCGACGAGCTGGGTTTTGTGCTCGCGCCTGGTGTGCGGCCTCATTTACCAATGGAGGTCTTCTGTCCCTCATTTTTCCCGGCATGGTGTTGTCCAGATCTGGCTGTTGTTGTTGCATTCTGGTACGCTCTCGTCTGATCTCACGAGTGAGAATGTTGATATCGTCTATGGGTGGTGGAAGGTGGTGAGAACCCTTCGATCGTGTGTGCATCAACCGACTAACTCGTACTCACTACTCGCTTAACTCTCAGGAGTTAACACGAGGGTGGTGAGTTTGTGTCTGTCCTTGGTGCCAGATATCAAGGGTTACCTGCGAGGCCTGCAAGGACAGAAACAATGACTTCTCAATAAAATGGAAGCTTGGTCCTTATAGATCCAAGTTGAGTGAAACACAGACAAGTTATAATATAAGTAACAAACAACTTGATCCTAAGACTAGTAAACTATAAATTGGAACAAGCAAATCCGATTTGGCAATGGCGCCAATTTGATAAAAGGAATTTTCTATCCTAGAATCAAATCAATTGAGCATAGAGGTAGTAGATGCGAATTGTCGAACCAAATACTTAGAGATGCTTGTAAACAACCTATCTAATACTAGATCCTAGTCCAAGCAACCTACCATTCTGTCACTATGATAGATTATGATATAGTGAGCTCGCAAACTAGACAATAGGACAAAATACACAAAAAGACAAAATTAAAACAGAATGTAAATGACTGAAACAGAGAAATGGCATAAAAACAGAGCACAACAATTGGAATAAGATAAAAATAAGATTAAAGGCAAAGATCTAGAGGATAGGGAGGTTGGTCGGCGATAAAATCACCGATCCCAACTCACCGAACTCATTTGAGCGATCTCTAGACCATGACTAGGCTAGATCGACCCGCTCTTGCGGTGAAGATCCCTCTCCGGATCAGATGATTCATTACGGCCCTAGCCGTGATCAAACCAAACCAGAAGCATTAAGCCAAGCCCAACTCGTTTAACAGCTGACCCACATGCTAGGTCTCTCTTCAGCGGATCAACATCACTAACAAGGCACTTGGTCTCCGCTCTCATCGGTGCTAGCCTTAGGTCACGACCCAAATCAGATCTCTCTTGATCAGGGAGAGATCAGCATTAAGCTTAGCCAAGTAAGAAGAGATCGGAGTTCAGATCATGGCTAGAACGCCGAGCAAATCAACGGATTCACCTCCGATCACTCTATCCTCGAGATCTACTTGCGCCTCATGGTTTGAGTGCGGAGGAGTAGGGTTGATCTAGATTGCATAAACATAAACTTAAAATGAAATAGCAGAAAATAAAGATGAAGAACAAGATGAACTTAAATCATAAACTCATATAAATTAAAACATTAAACAAAGAGTACCTTAAACAATGCTAATCATAAAAGCAACAAAAATAGAGAGAGTTTTTCAGCTAAACAATAGATAAAAATAATAAGAGTCTAATTAGAGAGAATCTATACGGTTAATTGCATAACCCTAATGGTCAAACTGACCTAAGTCGGTCAACCATGAATTCTGTAAATCTTGCCCTCGGAGTCCTTGCACGAGCTTGGGCACCGAAGAGTGGTTCTTGTCTTGGCCGTTGTGGGTTGAGACTGAGTGGGCGGTCCGAGTGTAATCCTTTGATGAAGAGGTTGATCTTCCCTCGCGGTAGATAGATTGAGGCTGGTGACTGAGACATCTTTTCTTGAGCGTTCTGAGCAGTCCTCGCCCTGCGACCTGCGAGGTATCGATCCGAGGTTGCACGATCTTTTTCGCCTAGCAGCTGATCCAATTGTCCTTAGCTCCAGTTTTAGCTCCTTTTCTGCTTCTTTTCCTTGATAATGCTCCAATCTCCAAATGCAAATGCAAAGAAAGCAAAACAAACCTAAGTAAATGGAAAATCTATCTAGATGGATGCAAAGCAACCTAAAACAAAACTCTAAAACCATCAAAAATGACACAAATCACTTTGCAAAGGTATGGTTTCTAAATTTTTGATTTAAAAATGACAAAAATTGGTGAGATTTTGGGAATTCTAGATTTCGATTTATTATTGCTCAATTATGTTAATCCAATATGTATTCATGATTATATGGTGATCTCGATCAGTCTTACCGATTGTATTGTTAGATTTTTGCTTAGAAATCGATTGTTTGGTTGTTGGAGAATTTTGATGAATTTTGGATTTTCTGTATGGAATTGAGAATTTGTGTTGTTGATTGAAGCATTTCTGGATGATTTAGATGTTCTATGATTGAATTAGTAATTGATTTCACATAATTCTCACTTGGATTCCATATTTTTGATTTTCCAATTTTTTTGAGGATATTGATTTTTCTCAGTTTTTTTTGATCGATGTTTGCAGATCATGGGTAAACCACGCGATGGCAAGCGACCTTCTAGTAAGGTTAGACGTTCAGCTAACTTAAAGGCAGTACAATCTTTGAATCCGCAAGTGTTCGAGCAAACATGTTTGCCTCGGCCTAGACTGGATGGTGAACCTTTTGAGAGGAATTTGGGTAATAGGTCAGATCCGTCGTTGTTGAAGAACGACAATACGTACAGGAAGAGGTCAGAGGATTCAAGATGGGAGAGCTTTCATTCAGTATTTTATGATCAGTTGTTTAGGAACAAGCTCGTCCCTACCAAGTTTTTGTGTTCGACGACATTGAGCAAACTTAGTATTCTCGATGATTTTACGAGCATGCTCGCGAGATTCGGCCTTGGTACATTCATGACCAAGCCACAGCCGCTGTACTCGAAGGCAGTCCGACAGTTCTTAGCCTCCTGTGATCATCATCTCGTAGCTGACCCACATGCTCCTTTGTATGCTGCTTACTTACATTTCTGTACCATGGTATTTGCTACCACTTTACCGTTCAGCAGATTTGTCAGATCTATGAGTTCCATGAGGAAGCCAACATCACACTACCTTCTAGCCAAGGTACTCCTCTTGATGCTCTTTGGAACGTTTTAGCTGCCGGTGCATTTCAGGGCAGAGATTCGAAGATCACCTACAACCGACATCCTGCGATTCGGATTGTGGCTAAGATGTTAGGGTCGATGATTTTGTGCAAAGAGGTTACCCCTGCGGTTACCAAGCCAGAGTGGGAGATACTCCATCATGTGTTGTATCCTGTGATACCGTACTTGTACGGTTTTGCAAGTACTTCTGATGTTGGTCCTTGTGACATCAACTGGGGATATGTGTTTGCGAAGAATCTTCCCAAACATCGTTTCAGAGGCACTCCGAGTTAGTTTGTCACCGAGACGATAGGTAGTCTCTTGACCCCCATGTTTGAGTACTTGCAGCTGGATCTTAGCAACATAGTGAAGAATGAGAGGATAGCATATGTTGATGATCGGGTCTTGACTAACTACACCTACATCACCGAGTAGATGAAGTGGAGCTATTTTACTAGAGATGTCGAGCCCTACCTTTGTTCCTTTCCTGCACATGCGCTTACATCTCTCATCTATAGAGAGATGTAATTTTCGAGTTGCACATTGCACATCCTGCGATTACAATGCGAGAGAGAGAGCAGCCTCAGCCTCCGTGATCTACAAAGAGACGTTCATCAGCTACAACACCAGCACCTATACCGTCGCAGCCCAACGTCGCTCAGACACTTGAGTATCTTATTCCTGAGTATAGTGCAGAGTGTAATATTTCTCCTTTCTTGGATGACTTTACTGAGCAACAGTATCGATGTTGGCACTATGAGACAGAGCATAAGAAGCATTCGATGAGGAGACGCCTTTGGGAGGCATTTAGGAGGATACTGGTTGCTTTTTGCATGAGTGCACCTACTGTGGATCCGCCAGAGAGTAGCACGAGAGTTGATGCTTGTCGATCAGATGTTGCTGGACATTAATCTGAGGCTGACCCCGAGGACACAGAGGATCAATGATAAGATGGTTTTTTGGTCTATGCTATCAAATCATTAAGGTATGGTAATAAGTAGGTGGGTTGTCGAACCAATACTCAGTTATGCAAGCAAACAACTTATCTGGTACCTAGTTCTAGTTCATATAACTTACCGATCTGTCACAAAGGTAAGTCATATTTCTATGAGAGCTCTTAAACTAGCATATAGGACAAAGTTCACTAAAGGACAAAATAAAAATAGAGCAATATGATCTAAAACAGGGAAATGTTCATAAAATATAGCAATAAACTAGCAAAAGATAAATCGAAGGTAATAAATATGAATCTAGAGGATAGGAGGTGATTGATTGATGGTGAACTCGCCAATCCGACCTCGTTTAGCTAAATACGGCGGTCTCTAAACCGGGACAAGCTAGATCCACCCATTCTCATGGCAAGGATCCCTTTCCGATCCGACTAATCCAATACATCTAATGATTTAATCCACATACTAGATCTCTCCTCGATGGATCAATACCATCTCTCACATGACACTTTGGTCTCCGATTTCTTTAGCCTTAGCTTTGGATTTCGGCCCAAATCAGACCTCTCTTGATCAGGGAGAGATCAGCTCTAAGCTAGGTCATATGAGAAGAGATCGGATCTAATTCATGTTTGCTAGGCGAGTGGATCGAGATTTCACCTCCGATCTTCCTATCCTCGAGATCCACATGGATCTACTCACTCATCATGGATTGAGAGTGGAGGATCAAGGGAGATTTCATATTCATAAACATAAACAACAATAATAAAGTAAAGAGCAGAAAGTAAAAGATGAAGATCTAAGCAAACTTAATTCATTAAAGAATAAAAGGATTCAACAAAGTACCTTAAGAGCAATAGTAAAAGCTACAACAAAAATTAGAGAGAGTTTCTTTTGCTAAAACATGAGATCAGCTATAAAATGATGATTAAGGGGTATTTATAGGGTTATTTGCATAGCCCTAATGATCAAACCAACCTAAGTCGGTTAGCTAGAAATCTTGTCCTCGCTGTCACTTGGCGAGATTGGACACCGAGGAGTGGTCTTTTGCTTTGTCCTCGGAGACTGAGGCCGAGTGGAGTGGTCCGAGTGTGGTAAGTTGTTTCTCCTCGTGGTAGATAGACTGAGGCTGGCGACTGAGGTTTCCTTCTGTTAGCGAACTGAGCGACCTTTGCCCTGTGAACCACGAGGCAGCGATCCGAGTCCAAGCAACTCCTTTTCCTTAGCAGCTGGCTCGAATAGCTTTAGCTCCANTTTAGCTCCATTTTAAGCTCCTTTTTGCTCCCTTTCCTAGAAAAACTCCAAAACTCCAAATGCAAGTGCAAAAAGTGCAAAACTAACCTATTGGACCAGAATGCGTGGAAAACCTATCTAATCAAATGCAAAACAACCTAAAATAAGGCTCGAAAACCGTTAAAAATCACACTCATCAGCTCCCCCCAAACTTAGAACTTGCTTGGCCTCAAGCAAGTGCAATGACCTAAGGT
>OVBA01009550.1:0-10389 GCA_900406435.1 Lepidium aucheri | reverse complement strand
GTCGCCGAGATCGTGATCTTTGGAAGAAATCGTACGTGAAATCTTTAAAATATTATATAATCATGATAAATATTTCTATGATATATCTATAATATATATATATATAGAAAATTTGTGTAAATTATTATATTTGATAGTATATATATATATTTAATATAGTATATACATATATATATATATATATTTAATATAGTATATACATATATATATATTTATTTATTATAGTATATATATATATATTTATTAGATAGAATACTATAAGTAACATCAATTATAAAAATTTGTAATCAAGGCAAAAATAATTTTTTTATTGATATTAAAAAAAAAATTTTTGGGAATTGTTTTGGTGTATAAAAAAACTTTTTCTTTATAAAAAAAATCTGTTCTTGATAAAAAAAATGTTTTCACAAAAAAAAAATGTTCTTCATAAAATAAAACCCATATAACCTAAAATCAAAATCTACTCAACACATTGTTCCATTCTACAACCGATTACATTATGTACAATTTAAAACCGGATAAAAATTCAATAAAGAAGCTTAATTTCTATATAAAACTCAAATCTATATAAAACTCAAAACTAGCATACTTTGAATCAATGAAGTGAAAGAGACTTACATGTGGAGGATGCGAAATCGGCAGTGGAGGACGTGAAATTGCCGGCGGAGGAGAAGTGGCTCAAAAATGACGGACGAATGAGAAAGGAGAAGAAGAAGGTTGATTTTGAGAAATAGGTTAAGACCCGTAGGGCTCCATAGGTTTCCATCAGTTTGTCATTAATAACCTGTCGGTTAAGCCTTACCCGCCGATTTCTATTAGTTTGGCCAAACATTCTGCCGGTTTGATTTCCCTCCCATTTGTTGTCGGTTTCCATCAGAAGAGGACCTACGAAAACCAACAGAACTAAATATTTTAATTATATGTGATCGATTGATCCGTTATGCTCTGATATGGGATCGATTAATCCGATTCAAAGTGATAAATGAGCCTTTTTAATTATAATTTATAGATTAGGAGCCAAATTGTTTTACAATTTCTCATACGTATGAGACATACCAATTAAAGTACAACATAATTAGTAGAACTAAATCAAACATAATTAGTACAACATACGAATTAGACATAAAAGTGCAACATCAGCTACATAAAAGTGCAACACATAAACCAAAACATATTGAAGCAAAGCATAGCATAAGTAGTAGTAGTACACGAGCTTAACACATATCGCCGATATGCCAACAGAACGACAACGCAAAGTAATGCTTGCAAACGATGCGGATGTCAGGTGATTAAACTCACAGGCCGGCATGTCCTCTAATGTCCCCCACCTAAGCAATCCTCGGAAGAGCTGCCTTGCAGGTGTGCTCATAACTCGTATATGATCACAGACTTGGTAGCCAATGTAGCTTGCTTCTTCAATGTTAGGTATGTGCTGAAGAAATGACTCGAACACCGGTATTCCCACATCTTTGTTGCCACAAAGGCATAGAAGCGCTGCACAAGTGAAATGTGCGTACAAGAGCTGTGGTGCTGCATTGATTAGATAATTAATACCTTGTTGTGATGGACCAGTTGTTGCTAGGATTCGTAAGCCAACAACGTACTGAGCAGTTAAGTGACCAACATCGAGGCATCGTTCAACGAATGGTCGGTATGTTGATTCTGGTTGACCTAGCTGCGAGATGAAGACAACTCATTAATGTCTACATGGCACAACACTTCTGGAGAATCCATTATCTTCTTGAAATCAGGACCATCTAAAAGAAAAGGCTTCAACTTCTGGAACCCACCTTTTCTCACACGACGCACTATATCCAGAACAATATCGATTGGAAGAAAACACATTTTTTTCTTACTGTTGGTTTTTGGGTGAGGAGAACCTTAATTAATAATTGAATGAGATGATGCACACTCCAACCTTGATCTTTCATAGAGTCTATCTCACCGTTAGTTTGTTTTGTCTTATCAGGTAAGGCATCTTTCACTTTTACTGACTGTCTATTTTTTACTGACTACGCAATCATTGTTAGATGAAAGTTAGTAACATCTAAGAGTGGTAATCCAATGGCTTATTCGAAACGATTATTTAATTACTTATAAATTATAAAATAGGGTGTATAAGGCGAATAATTTTACCAGAATACTAGTATTGTCGGACATCGTCATATATTTGTATTTATCTGATTTATTATAAATTTTGTATTACGTTTTTAATTTTATAATTTATCTTTAATTTTATTTGATGTTATGTGATTAATCAAAAAGAATGAAAAAACTTAGATTATATAATGAAAAAACTTAGATTATAAAACATTACAAAATACATGGTAGAACATTCGAACAATACCTAAAAAATATTAAAACATAATAACTAAATTTATAAACTAAATCATATCTATTATCATCCAAGAGATAGACAAGCCAAAACAGTGGTGACAAACAGTACGATTGAATTGGTGATCAAATTCACAAGCTGGTATAGATTCGTGATTAAATTTGAGCCTTCCTCGGAACAAATGACTGCCACGTGTCGCCATGCTTGTATCTTCTCACATACTTGGTAAGCAATGTGGGTTGCTTCATCAATGTTAGGTACCATTTGAAGAAATGATTGAAACACCGGTAGTCCCATGTCTTTGTTACCACAAAGGCAAAGAAATGTTGCACAAACGAAACGTGCATAGAGGATTGTGGTGTTGCATTGAGTAAGAGACTTATACCTTCTTGAGACGAACCAATTGTTGTTAGGATTCGTAATCCAATCACATACTGAGCAGTATGGTTACTAACATTTTTACAACGATCAAAAAAATGGACGGTACGGTGAATTTGCTTCACCAAGTTGCGTGTTAATGATGTACTCAGTAATGTCTACATTGCGTAAAACTTTTTCTGAATAAACCATTTTCATGAATGTAGGACCAGCCAAAATAAAATCTTTCAACTCTCAAAACCCTGCTTTTCCCACACGACGAACAATATCGTGAACTATATAGTGAGGAAGAGAAGACATTTTGTTTAATTTTGATAGTAAATCAAACACTTACAATCACCCATTTATAGAAATATAGAAATAATGGTAGCTGTCGGTTCCCATAGGTTAATAACCAATGACAATCGAAGAAATCTGATTTTATATTATATATAATAAAAATGTGTTAAACCATTGGTTTCCATCAGATTATCAATCCGTACTTGATTGACTGAATCATGTACTTGAATGACTGAACCACGCAGATGTGGTTACAGCTACGTCCGTTGGTTTCCATCACTCTGTAAATGTACAGGAACCGACGGAATTCATTAAACCTATTTTTAAATTACAGTCCATCGGTCACCATCGGTTACTAAACCTACGGTAGCCGACAATTCAAATTAAATCGTTGTTTTAAATCACGTTCCGTCGGTTTCCATTTGTTGGGAAACCTACAGGAACCGATGAACCTTATTATATTTTTTTTACGTTTCTTCGTTGTCCATCAGTTATTCTGTTTTATATACCTACGAGAACCGACAGAATCATGCTTGGAAAGAAGTTAAAGGATTCACCATTTTCGTCACTTCTTGACTTTCTCGTACATCTGTTGTAACAAAATAGGAAAATATTGTTTGTTTCTTCGTTTACGTTCTACCCTTAGAGCATTTTATAATTCATTAATGCACTCAAATTATTATTCTACTTCATAAATTAATGTTGATACGAAAGACTTAAAAGTCATTTAAATTTCTGACAAATAGTTACGTAATTGTGACATTCTTTCACGTGAATTTGTAAATTCACATAAAACCCAAAATATGTTATACATTGTTTAATAGATTCTTATAGGTAAAGTACATATAGAACGAGCTACTCGCCATAAGTGACATTGACGTCCTCATCCGTGTTTGAGCTATCTTCATACCCCTCAAACTCTGTGACTTCATTATCAGAAACATCATGAATTGTTCCCAATGCTTGCGACGTCATATCATCACATAGATCAACCTGAAGTGAAATCTCCAGTGGGCCTAATGTACCTGGTGATGGTTGTTGCATGGCATCCTACTCGGAATTGTCATGTAATCTTCCTCTAGGAGGGTTTAATGTCATAGTTATCCACCCGTCAGAACAACTTGACACACGAGGATAAGGAAGATAAGTGACTTGATCTGCTTGCAATGCAAGGATAAATAGAATATACTTTTCCAACTTTTTTCTTGAGTGCACAGATGTGACCCCAAATTAATCCACCCGTACACCAACTCCCAGAAACAGATTTTACCAGTCGTAGTAGAAGACGATGCACTTTAAGTTAAGCATCCCAGGGTAGTGACCCTGCAATATTTCTCGTAAAACACCATAGTAGACCATATCGCTCGATGATGAAGATACTCCGTAATCACTTGTTGGTCTTTTCCTTCTTTTCCTCAAAATCTTGAATTTGTAACCCTGAGTAAAATACATAGGGAAGGACTTGGCAACTAGTAGAGGACCGCCAACAAAATCTTCCAACCAAGTGGGACTATTTGACCATTATATGTGGCCTGTCTGACATGTAAAACTTGTATTCATCTGCTTTAGTTTAAGCGTAATGACTTCAATGATTTGCGTTCAAGATATATAAAACTCATATAGTAATTTTACCAGTCTTTAAACTCGTCCTCTTTTGTATTTTGTAGTTCATCTTCAGAGTAATTCGGCTAAGCAGCGCGAATTTGTGCCATGTATATTCTGCAAACATTGGAATAATACAACAATTAAGAGTAATTAATATAAATCCCCTTAATGTGAGCTGATACAACTAACCTCTCGAGATCTTCTAGTTCTAGGTAATTGGTTGCAATATACATTTGCAAATGTTTACGCTTTGATGGTCTGAGAGTTTGGAGAATAGCTTTCCCACTTATTCTACCTATCTATGAAAATATATATAACACATATGCTGCATATATAGGCCTTTCTCCTCCATCATCGTTTTGCAGTACGCGACGACTATTTGTCTGGACATGTGCTGGAAAGTATAAGGAAGCAAAGTTGGATGTTTCCTCGTTGATGCATTGGGCAACAATTGAACCCTCCATACGACTCGTATTTTTTAATTTCTTCTTCAGTTTGAACATATATCTTTCAAAAGGATACATCCACCGATATTGAACTGGTCCCCCAAGTTCTGGAAAACAAATTGTAAGGCCAAATTATATATTATACATATTTACTGCTGCAATATTATCGCTAGTAGATTAAATGAGATTACCAGCTTCACGAGGGAGATGAATAGGTAGGTGTTCCATCACGTCAAGAAAGGAAGGAGAAAATATTTTCTCCAAATTACATAAGATTACTGGAATCTTATCATTCAAATTTTGTATCCCATCTGACATAGGAGTACATGAGCATAGATCACGAAAAAATGCCCCTAGACCTGATAAAACGCAAATAAGTACTCTATATTGTTATGTAGATATACAATCATTTTGATGTTAGGGTTGTACCTGCTAGCGTTTTATGTACATTCCTAGGCAGTAAGTAGGCAAACACAAAAGGGAATAGTCGTTGCATTACTACATGACAGTCATGACTTTTCATATTACAGAATTTTTCTTTGTTAATGTCAACGCAATTCCGCAGATTAGAAGCATACCCATCGGAGAAATGTACCCCCTCTTTAATCCAATCAAAAGAGCATCCTAAATACAATGAGAAGAATTATAAAATGCAGTTATATTCAAAATTACAAATTATCTATCGCAGGAATTTAACCACATACCTTTTTCTTTATTCATTCTAAATGTTGGTACTGGCCCAACACTGTTGTTTCCGCGTATATGCAGCGACTTCCTATCGCATATGTCAGGTAAATCCATTCTTGATTTCATATTGTCTTTTGATTTCCCTTTTACGTTCATAACTGTGTTGATTGAATTATCAAATATGTTTTTCTCAATGTGCATGACGTCGAGATAATGTCGTAGCAAGTGATTCTTCCAATACGACAACTCCCAGAATATACTCTTCTTATGCCAATTATGATACTCCCCAACACCACCAACAGGGTAATGTCCATTTCCTCCACATTTTGTAGTAGACTCAACATCAAAATCCATGAGCTGTATTAAAATTTCAGCACCACTTGGTTCCGGAGGTGGACCATACTACACTTTCCTGTTTTTAGTGAACAATGATCTACTATGCTGGTACGGATGATCCAATGACAGAAAACGTCTATGGCAATCAAACCAAGAGGTTTTCCTTCCATGCTTAAGCTGGAATGCTTCAGTGTTATCTTGACATATAGGACAGGCTAATCTTCCATGTGTGGACCAACCTGATAGCATCACATAAGCTAGAAAATCACTAATAGTCCACATTAACACCGCTTTCATCTGGAAATTTTGAGCTATAGAAACATCATACGCAGTGGTGCCATTCTCCCATAGCTTATTTAATTTGTAAATAAGCGGTTGTAAGAATACATCCAGCGATCTACGAGGATGATTGGGCCCTAACTAGAATAGATTAAAAAAAGAACTCTAGCTTCATACAAAATGCTGGTGGCAGATTATAGGGTGTTAAATGACCGGCCAAACAGAGTACGGTCTCCCATGTTTTCCAAATGGATTAAAACCATATGTAGAAAAACATAGATATACATTCCTTGATTCGGCGGCAAAATCTGGATAAACTGATTGGAAATATTTCCATGCCTCTGCGTCTGAAGGGTGGATAATTTGACCACCTGAATTATGCTCAGCATGCCATCTCATTGGCCCTGCTGTCCACTCTGACTGATATAACCGCTTTAGCCTGTCAGCCAATTGCAAATATCACATCCTCTTGAATGGAACCTGATTCCTCCCACTTGTTTCTTGGAATCGAGGTTTCTTGCAGAAACGACAACGGATCTCGTTCACATCCTTTCTCCAGAAGATCGTACAATTTTCTTCACAAACATATATACTCTGATATGGAAATCTAAGCCTGCTAACCAATTTTTGGATGTCGTTATACATTATCGCATGCGAGTTATCAGTTGGCAGAATTTTCTTTGCAGAACTAGTGAACCTATCCATCGTGCTCTCCAATAAATTTAAATTTGTTTTCATATTCATACGTTCAGTAGCTGTCGACAATGAGGAAATTTTTTTGCTGCAACCAAAATATAACAGCTTCTTCGCTGCTTCTAACATACTAAAAAATTTTCGTGCTTTGGCATTTGGTTCTTCACCCCTATATCTAGCCTCGATGAATAACGGAACATCCTTTCTAAATGCATCGTTAACCATTTGGAATGTACCGTCATTATTTTCTATCGGGACTCATGTCTCACCACCTATACCACCTAGATAACTACTTCCCAGATTAACATCTATTTTTTCATCTACCATGTTGCCTAATTCCTCATTTACAACAGCATTACCAACTCCACTTGAACTCTCAAAGTTAACATTCAAGTCATTTTCCCCATGTAAATACCATATTTTGTAACTTGGATAAATACCTCTACGATAAATATGACTGCAAACATTTTTAACACTGATATATTTTATATTCTTGCATTTAATACACGGACAATACATCTTACCCGTTTTGAGAGGTAAACTTTGATATGCCACAAATTCTATAAAATTTTTTAACCCATTGGCATACTCTTGTGCTAATTCTCCAATGGCTTTATCGAGACGTGATCCATCCATCCAAGCCTGAAATTCAGAGTATGACATTTTATTTTTTGATTGCAAAAGAAGAGTGTGATGCAGAGAAACTCAATTTTGTATTATATATGTCACAATACCGACAGGATCCAACGACAATCTAGGAAAATCGGTTACATACACTAATGGTGTTAAAAATGTTATAACTAACACTCCCGTTGGTACCCGATGATTTAGACCGACAAAAACCAACAGAAACATTACGATTAATTAAAATTATATTATATATATTTCCATCGGTTACCAGCGGTTAATTAACCCATCAAACCGACAAAAGTTTAATAACCGTTGGCTACCATCGGTTTGGTGACCCACCAAAATCGACGGACCTTATTTTATTTTTAATTATATATATATATTTAGTTACGTTATCGTTGGTTACCATAGGTTCTAGTCGACGGTAACCGACGGAAATGTTTGCCAAATAAAAATTTCATTGTCGTCGGTTCCCATCGGTTATGCACTGATGGTTATCGATGGGAGTTTTAAAACCATCGGTTTCTGTTGGTTATAGAACCCTCCAAAACCAACGGCTTTCTTAACCATTGGAAACCGACGGCTTTTTAATTTGTGGTCTATTATCATCTACTTCCATCAATTTTGAAACCGACGGCCATACGTCCTATTGGATTTGCCGTCGGTTATACCCATGTTTTCTTGTAGTGGTCTCCTTTCCCTACTGGCTCCAATTAACAGTTGGTGATGCTTGGAGAGTCATATCAAAGGTGTTTCAGGCTGGAGTCTTAACCGATATGAAGATGAGTGGTGAGTGTTGAGGCTAGTTTAGTTAGATCCGCTGAAGTGGTGCTTTGCCTTTGGTGCTGGTCTACTTGGACTTCATCAAATTTGTAGCATGAGTTAGAAGGTAGTCTCGAAGATGATCTCGCCGGTTTGGATGTCTACAGAGAGGTCTTCGTCGGAGATGGCTACCACCATTGTTTTGGTTTTGGTTGAGTCTCTTACTTTCTCTTAGTTTTTGTTAGATTAAAGCTAGAAGTTAGTGGTGGTTATGTGGATTAGATTGTTTTGCAATTGTAATGGTTGAGCAGTATGCTCACAGTTCCGTTATTAATATATGATATTTGTGAAAAAATAAAGAAAAACATATTTTTTATATTATTAATATACAAATATGTTAATGGTATTATATTGTTTCTAAAAACATAAGGGTGTATATTTAATTGATTACATGTGGAATTCAATTTTCAATACAAGAAAACAAACAATTTGCGAGAGAAATTCTTAATTGCAAATTTGTGATGCTTTTTCAAAGAAAAATAAAACACCGCAAGTTTCTCAAAATATTACGAAGTAAACTTTTCCCGCAATATTGCAAAGACATTGCGATGGTTCTGCAGCACATTTGCGAGGGAAACATTTTCAACACAAATTCATCGCAAATTTACGGGATCAATGCGAGGAAAGAACTGCCTAGAAAATTTGCTAGGCCATTGTGGGGTTCGTGAGGTAGGTAAAAGTTGGTATACCATATTTTAAATGCAAAGTACTTAAGAATTATGATGGATACCGGTTCCTCGCAACTCCCCCACAAGAGCCGCAATTCCATCACAAATTGGTCATCCATCGCAATTTCCTAGCAAATATTTTCTCTTCCCTATAAATAAGTCACCATGAGAATGAAGTACTACAAACATTCATAAACATTTACAAACAAAAAGAGAGAAAAAAGTTTCGTGAAAAAGGAAAACAATGACATCAAAACATAGTGTTTGCATTACTATGATGGATGTATAGTCGAAAAGATTCGGAGAGCGGAGAAGTGACGAGAGAGTTTCAAGATGGGTTGCGAGCATTTATAAACCAGACTGCTAATAACCCATTTATTTTGAATGACAGTTCTGTCTTCTGTCAATGTCTAAAGTGTGGGAACACAAAATATTTGGATATCGATACGATGAAAAGACATGTATATATAATAGAAGATTTACTCTAAACTATTATATCTGTTTTCACATGGAAAGAAGTATAATTTGGTTTTCTCACAACTCTCTCCATGTAGTTTCCCTGTAAATTTTGTTTGGCCTTTGCGAAGAATTAGCCTAATATATTTTTCTCACAAATTTTGTGAGGCAGCTACGAAGAAAACTGGACTACGAATAACAATTAGCGAGGAAATGAATTTCGTCGTAAACTCAGCACAAGTGAGGATTTGCGAAGCCATTGTCCCTCGTAAATTGCCTATTTTTTTCTTGTAGTGTTTGATTCATACAATAATTTTCTGTTCTAAGTTTGGTTTTGAAATTTTTACATATGTTTTTATTTATATAAAAGAAATTTTTACATATGTTGGTTTCTAAGACTAATCATTTCAACTATATATATATATATATATAATTAGTTTATTTGACTATACAACTTCACATTGTTCATAGAAAAGAGATTCAACTTTTATTTTTATATCTCTCTCTTGCTTCCTTTTCTTCAACCTTTGTTTCATTATTTAAATGTTTCTCTTTTTAGGACTTATACAACTTTATCGATCATGCAAAAATAAAAAGAATGCAGATTTATTTCACATAAATCATAATTTATTTATATTTTTTCAGAAGAACACAATTTTCTCAAGAAACAGAGATGTACTTACCAAATGAAAACATGACCCATTTATATATTGTATTATAAAAGAAAGGGTGATTTGCTAGAATAAAGCAAAATTTTGGGTTAATTACTAGAATA
>OVBA01009549.1:0-10389 GCA_900406435.1 Lepidium aucheri | reverse complement strand
ATTCCTAAATGCCAGAACCCAAAGGAAATGAAAGACTTCCGACCAATAAGCCTATGCTCAGTAATATACAAGATAGTTTCAAAAATCATGGCGAAAAGGCTACAAGGAATTCTTCCTCAGTTGATCTCAAAAACACAAGGAGCCTTCACTCAGGGAAGACTCATCACGGACAATGTGCTGTTGGCTCATGAACTGATGCACCAAATACACACATATAAAGAAGCAAAAAAGAACTTCATGGCCATCAAGATAGATCTATCTAAAGCATATGATAGGATGAAGTGGAAATACCTTGAAACTATTCTCATCAAAATGGGCTTCTGTAAGAGCTGGGTGGAGATGGTAATGTTCTGCATCTCCACTGTGAGATACTCAGTCCTTATAAATGGATCACCATATGGGTTCATAGCCCCAGAGAGAGGATTACGACAAGGTGATCCACTATCACCTTTTCTCTTTGTTCTTGCAACTGAAGGCTTAGTACACATAATGACGCAGGAAATGGAAAGGAATAGACTATCAGGTCTCTCATTTAGCAGACAAGGACCAGTAGTACAACACTTGCTGTACGCGGATGATAGCCTTTTCATATGCAAGGCAACATTAGAGGAAGCGGAGAACCTTAAATCTAGTTTGGAAAAATATGAAAGGATCTCAGGACAAAGCATCAACTATGACAAATCCTCTATCGCTTTTGGAAAAGATGTCACAGTAGGAATAAGAACTCAGATCAAAAGTGCTTTACGGATTCAAATGTATCATGGCATTGGAAAGTACTTAAGGTTGCCTGAATGTTTCAAAGGGTCAAAGACAAAAGTATTTGAATACATCACGGAAAAGCTTCAAAGCAACATTAACAACCGGCACGCAAAAATGCTATCGCTGGGTGGAAAAGAGATCATGATTAAAGCAGTGGCAATGGCGTTTCTAGTCTACACAATGTCTTGCTTCAGACTAACTAAATTCCAATGCCAAAACATTACAAGTGCAATGATATAGTATTGGTGGAGGGCAGGAAATGATAAAAAGAAGATCACATGGATACCCTGGAAAGATATGTGCAAAAGGAAAAAGGAAGGAGGGTTAGGATTTAAGGATATTGAATATTTCAATCAATCACTACTAGCGAAACAGGCATGGCGACTCATTACATAGCCTGACATGTTACTGGCAAGGGTACTGAAAGCAAGATACTACCACAATGGAGACCCAATGAGTAACCTGACCTACAAAAGGCCTTCCTATGGCTGGACAAGCATCTGTTATGGGATGGAACTGCTGCTCAAAGGACTCACGAGGCAAATTGGGGATGGAGCGGATACGTATGTATGGACAACTAACTGGATTTTCCACGAACATCCACGTCCACCGATTAGTAGAGAAAGCATCTTCAATGTAAACTTACGAGTAGCGGATCTCATTACGAATGGGGAGTGGGATCAGAACAAAGTATATGAAACATTTTTACAAGCAGATGCTACTAGAATAATTCGAATTCCACCTTGCATTAATATGAAAGACTCGTGGTATTGGGGATATTCACAGTCAGGAGAATACACTGTAAAGAGTGGCTATTTAGTTGCAACAAAAGCAATCAATTTAGCCTCACAACAAGGTCAACTAAACATTAGGGATCATCTTAAAAGTAAGGTGTGGAAACTCAAAGTCCCAAGGAAGATAGAAATGTTCCTGTGGAGGGCTATCTCGGGAGCTTTAGCAGTCAAGGAAAGACTAAGAAGCAGAATCCCAGCCATAGAGGAAGAATGTCAAATATGCTGAGACCTGCAAGAGACAATCAATCATTGCCTCTTTCTATACACTACAGCTAGACAGATTTGGACGATTTCGAACATACCTCATCCACCTGGCGGATTCTCTATTTCCTCTCTCAACACCAATATTGGATATCTGATTAGCAAAGAAACAACTCCTGAGACAACAAGAAGAATTTTTGTGAATTTTCCATAGATCATGAGGTATATTTGGAAAATACAGAATGAAATCATCTTCCAAAGACGACAATTTAACCTTCAAGCTGTGACTCAGGAAGCATTAACAGAGGCAGAGCTATAGAGAAGAATCACCTCTGATTGGAGAGGAGCAGAAAAGGAGAGAAGGAAACAAGGATTTACAACCGTTGCATTGGACCAAAGAATAGCAGAATACACTCTAAGCCTGGCTGTAGCATGGGATCAAAAAACCAACTTAAATGGAGGGGCATTTGTTCTGCACAAAAACGGACAAAGAAATCATATGCACAGCAGACATGTCCTCATAGATGCCATTAACTTTGTTCACTTAACACTTCTGGGAGTAATATGGGCTCTTAACACACTAAAGGATCTAAGATCAAGAGACGTCATTGTAGAAGTGGAAAACCAAACAGCCTACAAGATCATCATGGAGCAAAACAAGTGGCCTAAATATCAGACATGGAGAAACAGAATATCTCAGCTATCAGAGAACTTCCAATATTGTAACTTCAGATGGATTCCTCCTAGCAGAAATAAGATAGCACGAGACATTGCCAAAAGTGTGATTACAGGAAAGAGATACATGGATTATATGGCGTTAGGGGCTCCCAGTTGGTCAATGAATTGAGTGCTAAAGGTCAAAAAAAGGAAGGTAGGGCAGTTTATGGCTATGCTGTTGCCATGGAATCACAATTATCTTAGACCAGATTTCCCGCCAAATCTCAAAGCATAAAGTTAAGTTCTCTTATTGGCTTGCTCTTGTCTTTTCCTTGTGTCCGCATCCTTTTGTCTAATTCCTCCCACTCAAGGGATTAGCTTTAGCCATAAATCTAGGTTTGCTAATAGCCTAGATTTTCTAGAACTAAGATTGGCAGCAAGGAAAGATCATAGGCAATCATTAGAACTGAGCATAGTTAACGAGGCTGATTTGGGACAAAAATGGTGTTATCCCCTCTACCTGCGCTATGAACCATTTAAGTTCTGCTAGATGGCAGAAGGCGACACAGATATTCTCTTTCTGCATGCGAAAGCATGGGGAACAGAAATATTTGCGTGTTAACTGAAATGTAACTTCAGTCTCTCGAAAAGCACAAGTTCATGCACATTTTAATAAGAGACAAGGCAACTGAAGAGTCTTCCAAAGGTAGTGGAAGGGATATAAATAGACATAGACTCAGAAGGAAGACACATAGACGAAATGGAAAACAACCTTTGGCAAGCTCTGAACCAGTTCTCGCTAGGACGAAACAAGCCAACTGTTTACCTCTCAACGGATATGTACAACAACACACGGATCAGGAATCACAAGAGTCTACTTGTTCATTGTCTCAATCTGGTTGAACAGAATATCCAAGATATGATAGAAGACCTGCCCAAAGATTGGGGACTTCACAACAAAATCTACGAGAGAATGTTGGACAAAGATCTAGCGCAGTTTTTCTTTAAAAGAGAGGAGGATATGGACTCCATCTGCAGGATGCAACCTCTCCTCTACAATGGCTGGCTGGTAGCAGTAGAGAAATGGACCAACAACCAAACTCTAAGGACTATCTCGAAGGTACAACTCTGGATCCAGATAAGGTATCTACCGATTCAATACGCTTCTGAAACTGTAGTTAGATACCTAGCTGGCTTAGTTGGTGAAGTCATTGAGGTTGATATGAATAACTCTGCCGTAACCAGACCATTTTTGATTAGAGCAAAGATCAACTTTAATGTAGAGGACAGATTAACCTACTATAGGTCTGTCTACTGTGAGAATGGTGTCCATTTTCAGGTCCAGTATTATTATGAATGGGTGGGAAGACTGTGTTTCAATTGCCAAAGGATTACACACTCTACCACCTTCTGTGGACACGTCCTTTCTCCTGAGGACTACTACTCAATCCCGGTGGCAAATCCCTACGATCACACTCAAGTGATGAACAACACACCTGAAGGCTCCTCTGGCACAGACTCCGTCCCTCCAAATTCCCTGATATCCCAGCCAAAATCTAATGGAGGTGCTCTTGTTGATAGAAGCAGCAGTGTTCTCAACGTACGAGTAACCATCGAGGATGTTATCAACAATCTGGAAGACACATTTATGAGTGAGGTTGTGGCTGACCCGCTTGACTTGGGGCTTTCAATTCTAATTCCAGAACCTGATGATGCTGTTGTCCCTGAAGTCTCTCCAATAGTGGAAACTCAACGTAGTAGCCTGAATGATGATGGACATGGAAGCCCAAGGAACGACTTGCAGCATATGGAAGAAGACACAAGGAACGATTGAGAAGACCAAAGCATGGCTGACATCTCCCCTTTCTAGTCTCTTTTGTTTACTTTTGGTGGCCTTTGGCTTTTGAACTCTAGCTTTTGTGTTATTTCAGACTTTAGCATGCTATTTGGGTTACCTTTTCATTTTGATTTCTGCTATTTCTCTTTTGCTTAAGTAAGTACTATGTTATCTTGCTCAGGTTAATGTTGTAATGCCCAAAACTCTACCTTTTTATCAATATGATTAGTATGTTTACGTGAGAAAAAAAAAAGTTTAATGGACCAAAAACACGAATGGACCCGAGAATCCGGAAGTTACCCAAATGCTATGGACTAAGTTTTTCCGTCATTTACCAATTGTTCGAATTTAAGAAAAAAATAGAAAAAGAAATTAGTTTTTTATAACCAGTCAAAGTAGCAAAAATTTGTATTGACAAGGGCAAACAAGCATTTGGTGCCAATGAATTGCAGGTGAATTAGCTAAAATATATATTTGCTACAGTTTTGTGGAGATTGATAACATCGTTGGCCGAGATTGTGGATTTGCTTGTAAGCACAACAGAGCTACTTCCACCATCCTTAAGAGCTTCTCTCGAGTTTCCTCATCTGGTTCTGGTAAACGTTCATCGGAAATGCTTCTTAGTAACACAGAATTCGCCGGAGACGAAGACAAACTCGAAACTAATTCTCCAGGATGTTCTCCTTTTATTACTTCGAGTATCAGAACACCGAAGCTATACACATCGCATTTCTCCGTCACTTTCATCTTGTAAGCTAATTCTGATGAGAAAAGTATTTTCAAGTACAGTCAATTTCATTTCGAATTTAGGAATTTCTTAAATTTCATAAGCACAAAATCGAATTGAGAGATTTCTGTTTCCGGCGAATGAATTTACCTGGAGCGATGTAACCGTAGGTTCCGGCGACGGCGGACCAATTGGAGGAATCCATTTTGAGAAGTTTTGCTGTGCCGAAATCGGAGATTTTAGCTTCGTACTCATTGTCGAGAAGGATGTTTCCGCTGCTAATGTCACGGTGGACGATGGGTGTTAGCTGGTCATGATGCATATACGATAATGCGTAAGCCACACCTTTGACAATGTTGATTCTTTTGGTCCAATTGAGGCGCTTTGCTTTTTGGTCGTCTGCTAACACTTTGTTCAAACTTCCGTTTTCCATGTACTCGTAGACCAGAAAAGTGTGGCGGCGATAGGAGAAACCGAAAAGCTTCACCACGTTGCGGTGGTGGATCTCCGTCAATGCTCTTACCTCGTTTAAGAACTCTTGCTTCACCACTGGCTTTGAGATCTCTCCGTCTAAAGACTCGTGTAGCTTTTTCACAGCAACAATTTTTCCTGGGAGGTTTGCTTTGTAGACTTTGCCATATCCTCCTGTTCCAATGAGGTAACTTGAATTGAATTCTTCCGTTGCTTTGATGATCTCTTGGTATTTAACTTTGCCATCATAGCTAAAGATGGACAAGTTCTTTCCAGATTCAGAATCAGAATCTGAGTTGTTTCCATTGTGTTGTTTTCGTTTCCAGAGGTAGTAGGTAATAGTCCCTGCGAATATAGAGAGAATGACAAGTGCGCCTAGGATCGAAACAGCAAAGTTGTCCTTTTTCGAAGTGATAGGGCATGGTTTCAATCCTTGTGTAGGAGTATTACTGCATAAGCCTCGGTTTCCCTTCAATGCATCTGCAGTTGCGTTCTGAAATGCTGGGCTATTTGGAAGAGGACCATCGAGTTTATTGTATGATATATCGATGTATGTCAGCCATTTCATGTCCTCGAAACTTGTTGGAATGAGACCCAAGAGGTTGTTGTGTGAGAGTTCAAGCTTTTCAAGGCTCTGCAGGGAGCTGAGCTGTGATGGAATTTCCCCGTCAAGCTGGTTGTGGCTGAGATCAAGACGAGTTAACGCAGTCAGCTTCGATAGTCTGGGAATGTTGTTATCGAACTTGTTTCTGCTCAGGTTCATGTCATGAAGCTTAGAAAGTAAGTCTAAGGTTTCTGGAATCTGGGAGCTGAATCTGTTTGATGACAAGTCAAGATACTCAAGATTTGTTAAGTTACTAAAAGCTGCAGGAATTCTTCCAGATAATTGATTCCCTTTCAGTTTCAGCCTTGACAAACCTGTGAGATTTCCAATTGCTTCTGGAAGTTCCCCTTTGAGGTTATTGTTAGATAGATCTAGCACACCCAGTTGTTTCATGTTCCAAATCTGGGGTGGGATAGGACCTGTGATGTTGTTGTTCGACATGATCAAGGTAAGTAGTTGTCGACTCTTCTCCCAGTTGCCTGAAATCTCACCATGGAATTCGTTGTGGCTGAGATCAATGAGATCAAGACTTGGATAGACCCCAAAAGCTTCAGAAATATCTCCAGTAAATCTGTTCCGTGTGAATCTTGCTCTAATCAGGCTTTTGCAGTCCCTCAAGCTTTTTGGGATAGGACCTCCCAGATCATTATCATCTAATGTGATATTCTGAAGCTTTCTACCTTTGCAAATGGTTTCAGGCAAGAAACCGGTAAAGTTGTTTGCATCGAGTTGCAAGTTAGTCATCTCTAAAGAGTTTGCAACTCCTGGTGGGATCTGACCAGAGAGCTGGTTGACACGGAGAGACAAATATTCCAGCTTGGTAAAGTTACCAAAGGAATTAGGAATGGAACCTGTAAGTTTGTTCTCACCTATTTTTAAATCAATCATGGATACTATGTTGCCTAGTTCTGGGGGAATGGCACCAGTTAAATTATTCTGGTAAAGGTGAAGAATAGTTAAGCTCTTAATATTTTCTAAGGAAGAAGGAATGGAACCGGTAAGCTTATTTGAGTAAAGGCTAAGGGACTCTAGACTGGCCATTTCACCAACCTCAGGGGGGATTTTGCCGGAAAGTTGATTTTCAAACATGTGAAAGACAGTTAATTTCTTCAACTTTCTAAAAGTAGGAGGAATTTGGCCAGTTAGGTTGTTTGTGTCAAGGCATAGCTCAACAAGGTTTACTAATTTCCAATTTGGGAAGGAATTGGACCAGATAGAGAATTGATATAAAGGTACAAGTTTACCAAGTTGGTTAGGTTTCCAATAGAAGAGGGTATTGGTCCGGACAAGGAATTGTCATACAAGGCTATTTCTCGAAGTGAAGTTAAGTGACCAATCTCAAATGGAATCGACCCGCTTAACTTGTTTTCGACAAGATGAAGAGTTTCAAGGTTTTTTAGACGGCCAAGCTCAGGGGGGATTGCTCCGGTTAAGTGGTTTATAGAGAGGTCAAAGTAGATGAGTTTAGAGAGATTACCAAATTGGGGAGGGATGTTTCCAGACAAACGGTTCATGCTAAGATCGATGTAAGCGAGGTTCATGAGAGAAGAAAAAGGGAAATCTCTTAAAGTACCTTCAATGGCAGAGTTAGTGAGGTTTAACCTTATGATTCTCCCTCGTGAGTTGCAAAAAATACCATACCATCCAGTACAGAAGCTAGTATTGTTGACCCATGAAGACAACTTTGATGAGCTTGTCTGATTAGTGAAAGTGGATTTCCATTTCAAAAGCGCATTTGCTTCTGAGATTGTTGCAGAAATAGCTAGAGAAGAGCTTACAATCATAGATATGAGTAGGAAAATTCGAAGATCACAAGGATATTTCTCAGCAAAACCCATTTCTCTCTTTCGAAGCGTATTTGCTTATCTTAGTTCTGAGCTCTTTAATAAGCTTCAGTATTAAGTCATGATTGACTTGGAGTGCCTCTTTGGTCGTTTAGTTTGTGCTGGACCGCGTTTTAGAGCAGACCACTTGCCTTTACCCAGCGGATTGTCTTGGAAATTGTCAAAAGAATAATATTTTTTAACATTAATTATATTTTAATCAATATTTAAATGAATTAAAAATCTTATACATTCGATTATTGGAGCATGGGTAATCAATATACCAATGCATTCACCCACGGAAATATAGGAAAAATTTCTCTCCCAAATAAAATCTGTGTCCAGATTTTTCAAAAACTCAAGATATCACGTCACTAAAATCTACTTCACTTTTAAGTGAAGACTAGAATGTTACCCGCGCTTTTGCACTCTATGACTTAAAATATCGGTTGTATATATTAATATGCACTCTATAACTTAAAATATCGGTTGTATATATTTGATGTGCAGGTTTCAGTCCACAAGAGAGTTCGATATATATTGTTTGAATTTTGGGTATGAAATAAGCTAAATGTAAGTGTTGGTAATAGTTTGTAGAAATTTACATTTGGCGGATTATATATAATGTATGTCCGGATTTGGTGGGAAGACAATTAAAATAAATTTACAGAAAGTAAATTTAGTTAATGGAGTAATAATAAAATATAACATGTGCATTAATATGATTTTTTTCTAAACCATGTGTTGTAATAACTTACAAAATAAAGACTTAGAGACAAAATTTTAAATGCTCTTTATCATGTTTTTTCTGTAAACAAAATCCTATATCATCTTATCCTTCGATATTTAAATTATAGAGCAGATGTCCTCATTCGTCGTGTTAGAAAGGCAGCTTATGATTTTTGTTGTAAACATTTATGCTATTATGTTATTAATATAATTGTCGTTGACAAAAAAAAATCTATATCATCAGTATTCCTTTTAAATTTATATTAAGGTTTTTGTTAGGTAGTGGCTAACTTATAAATGACTAAATTAAATAATGTAGCTAGGATATGCTAGAGGTTGAGATCAATGGCTAGAGTTGAATATTTACAACATTGGGCACAAATTGGCTCACGAAAAAATTTGGGTTTGATAGTCAACTTAAATGTTCATTGAAGTTCGTTACAATATGTGTTTCAGATGCCAAATCTTTACAACAGTGGTCTCAATAAGGTTCAGGAAGAAACTTGGATTTGGTAGTGGACAACGTAAATTTTAGAAGCCCATAACAGCTAAATGGGACTGTAGCATCAACTGAATGAACTCAAAAATAAAATCACTATTTTTCTATCGTCTTGCTCAAAAAATATCGACGACAGACAATAACCCAAACATCGCGAGCTCTTTTTATACTACTCAGAATCGGGGGATCTGAAAAATTGGGTAAATGAACTTCTAATTATTGTTGTAGTATAGTTTCTTTTTAGATCGATAGCCATTAAAAGCTTTTATATGTATTACTTATGATAAATCTTCTATACTCAATATGAAGCATTAAAATAAAATGGCTTAGAAATATAATTGCAATCCGGATTAATGTACCAAAAACACATAAATAACTTTGAAAAAATAGAGTGATGAAACTTAGAAATAAACACCAGATATAATGTTTGAATACCAGAAAATACAACATACAAAAAGAAAACATTGTTTACTTAGTTCACAGCGAAATGAGACATCCCAAAAAAAAATGGCAGATCATTTATAATAATTTACGGTTATCCAATCAGCAACTTCGAGCATAATCCAATCTTACGCTTCATCATCAGAGGAGACAGTTTCACCTAATTAATAAAATATGTTAGTGTAGCAATAAACCAATTATAGAGAAGCAAACTGCAAAATTAAATGACTAACCTGAAATCTTAAAAGTCCGAAGTAGATTAAACAGCTTAACAACAAACTTTTTATACTTCGCAAGTTCAATAGTTTCATTATAAGGGTTTGAAGCACTTGCATATGTTTTTGTTTTCTTAGAAGTCCTTGGAGATGACTTAGAAGATTTAGAGCGACATTTTGATTGCCCCTTAATTGTCCTCGCAACTGATGCATCCACACCAGAAAAATTTTGAAATTTCATTAGTAAATAAATCAATAATTAAGTTATTTGTGACTAATACAATAAAAATATGTGATTAATTACTTTTAAAAAAAATAAAGATAAGCATTACGTAAAATAGTTGTTACGATAACAAAGGAATTAAGAAAAGGTCCAATACAGGTAAATTAGTAAGATACAATAGTTGGAAAATTTTTACAGCTTTAACTGTCAATATAAAACGATTACATAATTTATAGTCCAAATTTAACGACTACAGAAGTTTCATCCAACTATAGTTAATAGTTATAGCAACTGGACTTTAAAGTAATTTGGATTATTACAAAAAGGGAAATCGATCTATTTCCCCATGCTAAGTTTTATATAGCACCACGAACACATGAAATCGTTCTCTAGTTTCCTTTCCACAAAC
>OVBA01009548.1:0-10391 GCA_900406435.1 Lepidium aucheri | reverse complement strand
AAACATTACTTATATATAGAAGATATAAATAAATATATATTTTTAATTATATGATAACAAAACGAATAACTAATGTTATGTGTATTTATAAAAAGTAAATAACTAATGATATCAACTTTAAAGTTTTCAAAAACTAAAAATTATATTAGTTATATTAAATATCAGTTTTGTTAATCTACAAATACATATTAATAAGATGATTATACATACATTTATATTAGTATACACTTACTGAATTGATTAAAATATTAATAAATAAAAATATGTCAAATTGATACAATAAAACAAAAATATACATGAATCTACAAAGTTAAATGAATACGAACTTACAACTATATATATATATATTAGTATATACTCGATAAATTACTTATGATATTAATAAATAAAAATATATGTTCTATCGATAATGTATAACACAACAAAATTAAACAGATCTTAAAACCTAAATAAATACGGGATCAAAACCCTAAATAAATACGGATCAAAAATTAAGTTATAAACAAGTCTAAAACATAAACGAACATAAGTCAAAACGTAAATAACACGAGTCAAAAAATTTTATATGTAAAATTGTAATGCATCAAAACTTAAGTAAACAGAAATAAAAAATATATTTTGCGTACAACAGATATTGGTGATCACTATAAATTTATTTTTAATATATCAACTATACATATAATTAAATAAATTAATAAATTTACACATACAAATCAAACCGTAAAATAAATAAATAAAACAAACAAATATTACCTAACTCGTGCATATCACGAGACATCATCTAGTTATATAATAAATTGTAATCAATTAATTTGTGATATTGAATTACTAATTTTAAGAATACACTTAACATATAAGTGGAGATCAATAATAAATGTCATTAGTTAATATATTTGCCAAAATTACCCTTATAATAAATATCATTAGTTAATATATTTGTCAAAATAACCCTTATAAATTCTCTAAACAAAAGACTAATTTTTAATGGATGATGTAATATGCAAGTGACCTTTAATCGAGTGGCTGGTGGTAAGTTCACTAAAGGCAGACACACATGCACAACTAGGAATCAAGTCCCATCGCCTACAAAATTTATGCAGAAATTTGTCTAATGAACCGACTTTTGTAACTCATATTAATATTACCATTCACAAAAAGAAAATAAATTGGAGAATATAATATCCACATCATCCCATGAGTATTCATTTAAAGAGGTAGCTTTTATTATATAGAGAATGAGAATGGTCTATCAGAATGAGGAAACCCAAAAAGTGACAAAGAAAAATCGTCGGAAGAAAAACAAACAAAATTCATCTCTGTTCCAAAATTTACGTTTATGTACACAAATGATCTCACATGTGACCATGAATGAAAACAAAACATCAAATGTCGTAATCAATGTCCGTCACATTGGACTCAGCCGCAGGCTTAACAAGACGACCTCCATCGTCGTAAACATCAAAATTCTCGCAAGGTCGAGGAAATATCGAACCGAAGACTCGTCCTTTCACGAACGAACATTGAAATATATGTTTCTTTTTGTACGTTAACCCAACGGACATGTCCCGAAACATCACATTCCTCACCGGAATCTGTTCACTTCCGTGGATTCGGACCGGAACTCTCACTCCTTGCCCGTGTATTCCAACGAAAGTGAATCCTGAAAGTATCGGATATGCTTTCCGATCGTAATTATCATCTGCATGCTCGTTGTAATCCGTTTTGATGACGATCCCAACACGAACATTGTCTAGTTTTAAGTTTTTGTAAGTTATGTTTTTGATGTAACCGCCTCGTCCTGGAGCCGTTTTTATTCTGACTCCACGGCGTGAGTTCCAGATCAGAAGATTCTCAATTGTCACGTTCGATATTCCACCGGACATCTCGCTTCCGATTGATACACCAGCACTGTCAAAACATACAGAAATACTTCAGTTTCTTTATTTTTGTTTTAAACGAGAACGCTTTCGACCTTTCACCGTGAAACATGAGAAATTACAACATTCTTTACCTGATAACAGAGCGAACAACTAGATTACGAATAAGGATGTTGGTTGAAGGTCGTCTATATGCAATGCCAAATTGATCCCATCCACTCTTTATGGCAATTGCATCATCGCCCGTGCTAATGTAGCAGTCCTCAATTACCATGTCCTCACATGAATCTGTTTACAAAAGAAAGAAACCCAGTGCAACAAGGTTTTAAATTCATCAAGCACAAATTAACTGGAGAAAAGAAATAGTAAGCAGTAAATAACATACCCGGATCAATTCCATCGGTGTTTGGTGCTCCGGTTACAGGAGCCAAGATGGTGAGATTCCTTATTGTTATGTTTTTGCAGTCATATGGATGAAGAGTCCAAAATGGTGAGTCACGCAGTGTTATGTTAGCGATAACTATGTCACTCGACCACATGATTTGAACTAATGGTCCCCTCGTATTGTTGAGAAGTCTTCTTTGATTCTTCTTCCACCACGATTGTCCTTGTCCGTTTATTGTTCCATTATGACCTATTTGTAATATCCATTAATTTCTAACCGGTTATCATATTTCACAACCATGAACTCGAAAAGAAGGAATCACTAACCAGTTATCACAATGTCTTTGAGGTTTTGACCATGGATTAAGCTCCCATAACGAGGTCCCCCACGCTCTCTACCGTAACCATATGAAGGCAACGGTGGCATTAAAGGCCAATGCTTCTCATCCTGATAATTAAATTGGCACATTAAGTAAACGAGAATCACACGTCAATCACTGAAAGTCATAAAACCTAACTCTGATTTTCTCATTGGGCAATTTTTCTTTCTAATCCTATACGAAGAATCAATCGAACTGGGATCTGATAATTCATTTGCACACCTCCTAAATTATGTTAATTCCACTCAATATAACCAAGCAAACACAGTAAATCTACTCTAACTTGGCTGGAGTGAAGTTACCTGTAAGCTAGAAATCTCATGTTCTAACCTTACGTGGTGCTCAAAGTTCTGCAATGTAGACCTAAATAGAGCTTCAAGCATATCATTTCTAGTAGTAATCACCAATCATAAATCTTTTGTGTTCGTTTCGTTGTCTCGAGATGAAAAGCAACACGCGAGGAAATCACTAACCTCAACACCAAGAATCACGGAATCCTCAGCTAGAAAAAGAGTCATATGGCTTGTGAGATTAAACGGAGCCGTGAGCCACCTTCCAGGCGGTACATTAAGCTGTCCTCCGCCGCTGTTTCTCTCAAGCTTCGAAATTGAAATCACCGCTCTCACGAACGCCTCCGTATTGAGCGTAATCCCATCTCCAATACCTCCGAAATCCTTCAAATCGAACACCACCGGTCTCAAGCGAGGGAGTGGCTGAATCGGTTTGATCCGGCCGAAAATGGTGAACTTTCCTCCGGAAAAGTCAGTTCCAGAGCCACCGATGTGGACCATTCGTTGCCATAGAAAAACGGAACCCAAGGCAGCGAACCAGAGATATATGAGGAGTATCTTGTGGGAAGCAAGGAAAGAAGTAAGACGACGACGCTTAGGGTCAAGTCTCTGAAGATGAAGCTGCAATCTACTCGGAAACAAATTCTCCACCATGATTAGTATGAGCAAGAGATAGAAACATGGGGATTCGAGTTCTTGGTGGGTTTTTGCTTAGATCTAGCCGAGAAAGAGTGAATTAAACGCAAAGATCCGTAGAACGTTGGCATGTCTGTGTCAGATGCTGGTGACTGAGTTTGGTGTTAAATGGAAACAATTAGCCCTTGGCATTGTATACTTTGGTTTGGTTTCGGATTGGTTTTTTGGTTTTTGGTTTGATTTGCGTTGGTTATTCCAATTTCGTACTAATGAAAGTTTGGGTCAGTTCAGTTCATTTTCTAGAAATGTAGTGACCAATGGATGCCTATTAAATTCAATTCAGTTTTGGTTCAGAGAAAATAGAACCGAATTAGTCATAGTAGTTCGGTTCCAAATGGTTAATTTTTTCAAAATGTAACCAAATATCCAAAAAGTTAAATAAAGTATTTTAGTACTAACTACTTTTGGTTCCTATATGGTAACTGAACAAAATTACCCAAATTGAAACCGAATGATTCTTTTAAAGAAATAATACCAAACATAATCGAAAACTAAAATTACTTAAAAATTGGTACAGAACAGTTGTTTTTAGGAAGCAAAACCAAACCGAATCAAAATTTTCAAGTCAGTTTGGTTTGGTTTTTGGTTCCGATTATTATACCCAGGATAAGAAACAATCATGCAAAACTGAATGGAACCAAAGCGGTAAAATAACCATACTGGTTACGTCTGGTTCAAGTGTTTTTATTTAATACTACAGTAATCGATTTTACATTACAGGTCGCTATAATTCGTTACGTCATGTTAGTCTTTCAGTAAGAAAACTTTTACATTTGAGTGTAATAACTATGATTATACTCGCGATTAGGAGTATCAATTAGAGTTGAGAACATGCGGGTTGCACCTAATCCATATCACTATGGAGTGGGTTAAGGCTCAAGTTTTTGTAACTCAAAACAAAGATGGCATTGCAGGTCGACCCATTATGGTATAGCAAATATTGCAGGATAAACCCGCATGAATAATATGTTAGCCCACAAATTAGAATATTATGTAATTTACATGATCTATTAATCATTAAATCTTTATATTATTTTTTAAAAGTTACAAAATGTTTAATTACTTTGTATGATCCAATATTTAACTTTATATACATGTCTTATATGACCATTTTAATTAGGATATTGTTTTTTAGTTTTTTATTTTTCTTAGTTAATTTTCCAATATTCATAAGATGGAGCTTATAAAATTTATAAGACTTTATAAAAGAGCTTATAAAATTTATAAGATGTTTATAAAAAATTTATAAAGTGTTTATAAAAATTTATAAGGTATTTATTAAAATTTATAAGGTGTTTTTAAAATTTTATAAGATATTTATCCGGTTTTGAGGGGAGGGGGGGTGATCGTATAGTGGATAAATGGAAAGATGAAAGAAAGAGAGAAAAATTGAATATTAACGATCACTGCTTAGCTTTCAATTCCCTCTGACCAAATCGTCCAATGGGAGCAAGAATTTCCAGGAGCATTTGGAATATTTCGTTTCTGAGCGTAAGAGTCGTTTTCAAGTAGTGTTCAAAATTTATAAGGCTTTATAAGAGAGCTTATAAAATTTATAAGGTGTTTATAAAAATTTATAAGGCTTTATAAGAAAACTTATAAAATTTATATGGTGTTTATAAAAAATTTCTAAGGTATTTATAAAAATTTATACGGCGTTTATAAAAATCCATAAAGTGTTTATGAAATTTTTGTAAAGCTTTATAAGTGGACTTATAAAAGTTTTGGCAGAAAATTTTTCTTGTAAAGTTTTTTTTTGGCCGGAAATATTTTTTACAAAAAGAGTTTATAAAAAGTTTTTATGGTATTTTCATCATTTTTATTAATGAGAGGTATTTTTGATAAGAAAAATTTCAAAAGGCATTTTTGCAAATAGGTATACAAAAAAGCATTTCTTAAAAATTCCTCTAAAAATAATCATAAATAGTTCTCTCATATTACGGCAAAAAACAAATAGTTCTCTCATATTAAGCTTAAAATAAAAAATATTATCTATAAATAAATATTTTTCTTTTGTAAACATTAGGCTATAAGTGACCGGTCTATTAGTCAAGTTTCTACATAATGTAAGTAGTAGGACTCGATCCCTGGATATGCAAGTGCGATTGCCTTTAGTGAACTTAGTACTTGCCACTAGACTAAAGCTCACCTACTAAATAAATAATTTAAAAACAAATTTGGATATAAAACTGCAAGTTGTTTTTATAATTTTTTTTTAAAAAATAGAGAAATTACCAAATAACCTTTCAACTATATCCTTTTCTAAAAATAACCATTCACACCTACTATTTTCAAAAATACTTTCAATATTTTTGAAAATCCCGATTTAGCTTGCCATTATCCAGTCTTTCAAATTTACACATAATTTTCTCTCTCGATCGCTATTTATGGATAGGTCCAAATTGTATTGGCTCAATAATTGAGAATCCAGTAAGGAGAAAGAAGGCCGACAAATCGGCCCAAATTTGACAATAGCGAACCAACATCAGCGCGCTCGCCATCAAAGAAAATAGTATCTTCCAAGAAAAATGAATCAGCATGCTAACGATTAAGGAAATAGAATCTCGTCAATCAACATAGATTGATTAATGCAATAAAGACAACGTCTAATCTGGCGATATTGCAAGAATAAGAATATCCTCCAGGATTACAGAGGAAAGCACCTATAAAGAAGAAAGTCACAAATCAAAGAAAAGATCATCCGTAATCACACAGAGAACAAGTTATCGTGAGTCCAAGAGAGAAAAATCATTTCCGTTTTAAGCAGATACTTATATACCAAATTCTCTGTATTTATTGTTTGATCCAATACAAGCTTTTCACTTTTCGATTGTTTCTTTACGCATAAATAATTTGATGCCCACTGTAGGGCCGAAACAAGTTTTCTCTCAAAATCAGTGTCAAGGTAACAAAAGAATGGTGACTGGAAGCCAACAAACAACACTCGCACCACAAATCGGATAACCGGTCTCGATAACCCCAACAAGAAGGCAGAACTAGTGAACAAAGAACACACAACCAGAAACAACTTCTAAGATCCAGTGCCCGCCTAGCTGCCCACCCAGTGTAACCGCACTACCACGGAACTTCAGGCCATGATTGGACAAATGGTCGAACAGGCCAGGCAAAATGAGGAAGGAAGCAAGGAGCTCGCCAGGCAATTGGAGAGGCAGAACAGAGCGCACCAGGAACATATGGAAAAAATGAGGTGCGCCGCCAATCAGGAGATGAGAAAAAAGGGTCCGTGTCCCATCGAACGTGGAAAACCAAGAATCGGAAGAACAACCCAGAGAAGAGCATTTAAGAGTGAAGAGTGAGAAGAAAGGGTCCAAAATGACACCCTCACCCCAAGTCGACCGGCCAACAAGGCTCCTGTCCATGGTACACCAAATTCAGGAAACTACAAAGCCATGAAGACGAAAATACACAAGATGACCACATCGGCACTGGAATCGCACCGCAGATCAAGCACACTTGAAACACTCCCTTTACCAGGAGGATTGCAAATGGGCACGTCCAACCAACAGGAAAGATGAAGTTTTACTAATACTCTGGAGATTAAGAACCAGCAACCTTCCTAAAGTTATTTCGCATAGTAGCTGATAGGATGTACCTCCGACCGGAAGAACGAGATCCAGATCTCTGTCCATTCTTTGCGAAAAATCTTCAGGGCGCTACCATAGACTGGTTTTCAATCCTCAAACCAAATTCGCTTAATGGATTTAAGGAGCTAGCATAGTCTTTCCTGAAACAGTACTCGATCTTCATCGAGCACCCCGAGACATCAAAGAATCTCATAAGTATGAGGCATGAAAAGTACAAGCCTCCACATCAATTTATTGACCGGTTAAAAGCAATGAAGGGCAAGAGTGTGCATATGGATGATGAGACGTCCCTACTCGCGCTGGATTTAGTGCTATGACCTATTTCCCAATTAAGGGCAAACCTCATAAAGAATCCACCAGCGATTTTGGATGACGTGCTTCACCACTCAGTTCATTCTCAAATTGGGAAGAAATCAGGAAAGCAAGAAACATCCAAGACGAAAAAAGGAAACCCGCAAAAATGAAAAGATCATCATAGGGAAAAGGCACCTAAAGATGAAAAAGGAAAGCATTCCTATTTTGTCTCCAAAACGAGAAACTACAAAAAGGGAACGTCGAGAAGTTACAGGGACTATGACCCGAAGAAATTTTGTGAGCACCACCAAGCCAAAGGGCACTCCATCAAAAAATTCAAAATCATGATGTTATCTGAAAAATGAAGGAAAATGGCGTGAAGAAATGAGGAGTGGAAAGACAACATAAATAGCACCAAAAGAGACATAAATCCCCCAAGAACCAAGCAACAAAATGACGAGGAAGACATATCATCTCTACCGAGGCAGAAAACAAGGATCGCATTCATCCAGGGAGGCTCCCAACTCTACTGAGATTCAATAAACTCGATTTAAATATATCAGCGTAGGGTGGACACCCCAGAGCCAGTCAAGATTATTATTTTGACATTACCTTCAGGGCGGAAGATGCAGAAGAGCTGAACCATCCCCACGATAACGCTCTAGTTACCCAGTTGGATGTTTGAGAATGCGTGCTGAAACGCATCCTACTGGACACCAGAAGCTCCGTAGATCTACTATTTTACGACACCTTCAAACGAGTGGGATTGAAAGACAATGAACTCAAAGGCAAACCAACCCCGCTCACCAGCTTTGCCAAAGATATGACCCTTTCAATGGGAACGATCAAGCCTGTTGTAGTAGCGTGCAGAGTGAGGAAATTAATTAGCTTTGTAGTGTTCAAGAAAGAAGCGCCCTTTAACGCAACCAGGGAAGACTATGGATACACACAATGAAAGCGGTGGTCTCTACCTACCACCAGTGCGCAAATTTCCAACGCTTCAAAGGGACGCCATGACAAGTGGAAGTCAGAATATAGCAAGGCAATGTTAAAAGGACAACTTTGTACTCTCCAAGACATGCCCCGCATAGTAATTACTACAGCTCAATGCCTCTTTTGAGCAAGAAGCGGAACTCACCACAACCAAAGGCTGAATCCTCTGAAAGAGACGGTCTTAGAGCAAGTACAAGTCAACCCTGATGACGCAGAGAAGCAAATTATGATAAGCCGGGACCTCGACCGAGATGTCAAGAAGGAACTGATCAAGTTTTTATGTAAAAATGTAAACACCTCCATGTGGTCGGCGTCCTTGATGACAGGAATTGAAGCATCAATCACCTCGCATGAGCTCAACGTGGATTCAACCTTCAAGCCGATAAAGCAAAAGCGGAGGAAGCTAGGACCAGAGCGTGCCAAAGCAGTCAACAATGAAGTAGATGACTTTTGAAGTTGGGATCGATACGTGAATGGTAAGGCTGGTTAATAAACCCAATAGTGGTCAAAAAGAAGAAAGGTAAGTGGAGGGTCTGCGTGGACTTCATGGACCTCAACAAGATGTGCCCAAAAGACAGCTTTTTGCTCCCGCACATCAACAAACTGGTGGATGCTACAAATGTATATAAGATATCATCTTTCATAGATGCCATTCCAGGATATAATCAAATACCAATGCATCATGAGGATCAGGAGAAGACCTCATTTATAACCGATAGAGGAACATACTACTACAAAGTCATGCTATTTAGGCTAAAAAATGCGAGAGCGAGATACCAACAACACTTAAACAAGATATTTGATGCATAGCTAGGATAAACGATGGAGGTCTACATCGATGACATGCTGTAAAACCCAACCACAGGACCACGTATCACAACTCCCTGAGTGTTTCAAAATCCTGAATGAATATGGGATGAAACTCAACCTAGCAAAGTGCTCCTTTGGCGTAGCATTAGGGGTATTCCTAGGATATTTGGTCACAAAGCAAGGAATATAAGTGAACCTGGAGCCAATAAGTGCGCTAGCACTGGCACTAGCTCCAAAAATACAAAAGGAGGTGCAGCGGGTCATGATGTGTGTGATTTTTGATGGTTTTAGAGTCTTGTTTTAGGTAGTTTTGCATCCGATTAGATAGATTTTCCGACTACTTAGGTCTTTTTTAGGTTTGTTTTGCTTTCTTTGCATTTGCATTTGGAGTTTATTCTAGGTAAAGGAGCAAAAGGAGCTTGAAATGGAGCTAAGGATCATTGGATGAGCTGATAGGCAAAAGAAGTCGTGCAAACTCGGATCGCTGCCTCGTGGATCACAAGGAGAGGACTGCTCAGAACGCTCAGGAAAAGATGTCTCAGTCACCAACCTCAACCTATCTGCTGCGAGGAGACAAAAATCCATTACACTCAGACTATTCACTCGGCCTCAACTCCGGAGGGCGAAGATCATAACCACTCCTCGGTGCNTTTTTAGGTTTGTTTTGCTTTTTTTGCATTTGCATTTGGAGTTTGGAGTTTATTCTAGGTAAAGGAGTAAAAAGGAGCTTAAAATGGAGCTAAGGATGATTGGATCAGCTGCTAGGAAAAAAAAGTCGTGCAAACTTGGATCACTGCCTCATGGATTGCAGGACTGCTCGGATCGCTCAGGAAAATATGCCTCAGTCACCAACCTCAACCTATCTGCTGCGAGGAGAGACAAATCCATTACACTCAGACTATTCACTCGGCCTCAACTCCGGAGGGCGAAGATCATAACCACTCCTCGGTGCCCAAGCTCGCGCAAGGACTCCAAGGGCAAGATTTATAGTTGACCGACTTAGGTCGGTTAGACCATTAGGGTTATGCAAATGACCCTATAAATACCCCTTAATCACTATCT
>OVBA01009547.1:0-10394 GCA_900406435.1 Lepidium aucheri | reverse complement strand
TTATAATAGAGCTTATATAATTTATAAGGCTTTATAAGAGAGATTAAAAAAGTTATAAGGTGTTTAGAAAAAATTTATAACGTGGCTCTATAAGAGAGCTTATAAAATTTATAAGGTGTTTATAAAAAAATTATAAGGTGTTTATAAAAATTTATAAGGCATTTATAAAAATTTATAAGGTGTTTATAAAAATTTTGTAAAGATTTATAAGCATACTTATAAAAAAAATTGGTGGGAAAATAAATTTTTTGGCGGGAAAATTTTTTTTTTTGTAAATTTTTTTTCCGAAACTCCATAAAAAAAATTTTTGGTGGGAATTTTTTTTTTGCGAGAATTTTTTTTTTGCGGGAAAAATTTGTAACAATTCTATTTAGGGTATTGTAGTATTTTTTGTATTAATGAGGGGCATTTTTGAAAAGATAAATGTCAAGAAGTATTTTTGAAAAGGGGTACAATAAAAAGGGCATTTCTTAAAATTTCTCAATATTTATTTGTATACATAATCCTAAATTGAAAGGAATTTTCTATACTAATCTAAAAAGGAATTGTGAATATTAATTATTATATATACATAAACATATAGACGATTTTTCTAGTTTTCTCTAATTTAATGTATTTATTTTCGTTTAAATCGAAAGCAATCAAGGAAAACAAACAAAAAAAAATAAAAAATTTAAATTTAATGTGTTATTATTTCATTTTACTATTATTAGTTTGAAATCTTATCATATTATAACAAATAAGATTTCAGAAATTAGTAATAAATTGATTCTTCTACATGTCGAACTCCCATACAAAATAGTGGAGTATCATATTATATACAGTTAGGTCTCAAAAGTTAGTAATCAACGAGATTTTTCTACGTGTCGAATTTTATTATAACCTATTATATTAAGTTGGATTTCAAAAGTTAGTAACTAAAGAGATTTTCCACATGTAAGATCTTATTAATAAGTTGGATCTCAAAATTTACAAATGTATAAATTTTTAAGACATTATTCAAAATATATATTAAACATTATTTAATAAAAACAACCCGTGCATCGGGTCCATATCTAATAATTATATAATTAAGTATTACTTTTGTCAAACAATACTATAAATCAAACCAAATAAATTAGGAATGCTGAGCCATGAACTTCTTAAGCATATCTTGCTTCTCAAATCTCAATCTCATCACTCCTTGTGAGTCACATTTCCATCTGCTTTTACCTCTGATCAAAGAAAATAAGTTTTCAAATTTCAGTAAACTTAAGGAGGCTTCTTAGTTCTTTCTTTCCTCAGAGCAGCTATTACAATAACTAATTAATCTTAATGATAACTTTTACCAAATTGGGGGTGTAGCTCATATGGTAGAGCGCTCGCTTCGCATGCGAGAGGCACGGGGTTCGATTCCCCGCACCTCCACTACTTCCATACACACTTTTTACTTGCGTTTTCAGTGTAATATGGAATCTTTGTTTTTGACTTCACCACAGCTCGAATGTATGTAGTGAATCTAAAGATTTGAGCATCTGATGACTTATCCAAGATTTTACTCAACATATGTGATTGTAAGACCAAACATTCATTCATGACATGTTTAGATACAGACAAAAGAAGAACAGTGCAAACGAATCATCATACAACTTCCATTCTCAAAGAGAGAAAATCAAAAGAAATAATGAATAATCAAGAGGAAGATAGGTTTGGTATGGAAAGCCCAGAATCTGGACTGTGTTGCTCTTTCCAGATTTTACCAGTGACTCTAAGTTTAAGCTCTTTCCTGTCTCCGCCGGAGAAGAAGAGAGCCATGTTCCTTTGGATGATGAGACCGTCGTTGCTGTCTCTTACTTTCCTGTGACTGTCTCTGATACTTCTTGGGGTTCCTTCCCATGTTAGCTTCCTCCCACTGCCTCCCACTTCTAAGCTGTAGCTGTAACTCCTTGCGTCTTCCTCGTCCCCCATGAATCTCAAGAATGCCATGTATACTGGACCCATCCCGAGTTGGAACGCCTCGAAATGGAGGCAAAAGTATTGCCCAAAGCAACGGAATACCTAAATCCAAATACAAAAATACGTTGTTAATTTGGATGTCGAAAACATTGAAGAGAATCATGTTTTCCTAGGCAAAGGAGGATGCTTACAGTTAACATCCAAGTGGCGTTCTCTACTTCACGCGGATTGGATTTGACATAGCGGTGGTTAAACGTGGAACCATCGTGCATGTCAACTTTGTGATCATCCCTAAGATGGGCTACAAGAAAAGGGATGTCCCCTACGATGTTACATTCCGAACCAGCGTAAGGACAACTGTAAGGTCTGAAGTTACAAAGAGACTCGTGCTTTAGTTTGCTATAATAAGGGAATATCTCAGGGCATCCAAGATTGTAAAACTTGCAAGGCAGCTCAAGCGACTCTGCTACTTTCTCAAGAGCTAAACATCTAATGTCTCCCAGTTCTTGTCTACATGTGGGACAACGATTATGCACCTTCACTTTACAGGTCGAGCACAACGTGTGTCCATTATGACACTGCAACAACAACATAAAAGAACTTCCCCTGGCTCAATCGTAGGTTACAAGCAACATCGAATTCAAAACATACGAACAACAACATTATACATCTATACCCTAGTAAATGATTTGGATTCCAAATTGCTACACAACACAGATGCAAAAATGAACACAAGCGTATTCAGAGACCAAACAATAGAACACATAAGCTAAATCGTATCATCAGCTCCATAGTATCAGACCAAAACACTCTAACCAATATTCAATTGTTAAACAAAATCACTATCTGATCAAGAACCCCAAACATCATAGGTCAAACATTGGAAATTTACCTGATGGATAGGAGGATACATAGAATTGGTACAGACAGGGCATTCGAGAAGCTCGTAGACGCTAGTGGCCGGAGCGGTTGCAGTCGGACCGACTATATTGGTAACGACGGCAGCAGCAGGGGCTCCGCCGTGTGTCTTCATCGAAGAGAAATGGTGAGTTTGGTGGCCATTGCCGTTATGAAGGGCCTCACTTCCCGTCGACGAGACGCACTCCATACTATCTATGTCCATTTCCACAATCAATTCTGACCCAAAAACAAAAACCAAAGAAAAAGCCCTAAATTCAAAAATTTAGGTCTATTCCTCTTCCTCTTTTCTCTTTATCGATATTGAAGAATCTCTCTTTCTCGGAAAATGAAATTCCTTTCTTTCACCGCCGATTAACAGGGAAATCAAAAGCGAAAACAGTACTTTGCTTCCCTACCACTTTTGGGTATCTTTGAGAATGGATTCGATATGCAAATCTGGAAACGCGAGAAAGAGAGTAAAGGGAAAGACGATGAAAGAAGAAAATTTTCTCCAAGGAAATTAATCAGGCCCCTTGCTCTGAGCCTCCTTCCCTGTCTCCCTCTCTCCCTCTATCGTCACCGTGTCTGCAAAAGCGGTGCTTTTTATTCTTCGTTGGCCTCTTTGATCTCAGAAACAGAAAGAGAGAGAAGATGAAAGATCAAATGTGAGCCGTTCAGATGCTAAGGCTCCTTATAATTCGAATTTGAATCTGACGGTTATCACACTTTCTACCAATTTTTTTGTATTTTCTGTTTTTTTAAAAGAAAAAATTGCATTTTACGCAACCAATGGGCTATAGCCAATCCATTAGAGTAATTGGTTCACTCCGAAACGTAACCGAAAGGAACCGTAAGTTTACGGCAAAGCTTTTTGGCGTATATATATTATTTTTCTCTGAGTGTAATCAAAAGGTTCTATGGTCTAGCGGTTAGGACATTGGACTCTGAATCCAGTAACCCGAGTTCAATTCTCGGTAGAACCTTTCTTTTCCTTTTTTGTCATATGCTGAACTAAATGCAGAAAATAAAGTGTAAAAGTTACCAAAAAGGACAGGTCGTCGTCATTTATTAATTTCGGCTTATTCGATCAAAATCTTACAAGTGGAAACGACTTCTACACTTACAAGTCATAACAAAGATTTAGCGTCAACGAAGTCTAACGTGAGTTCACAAAGAGGAGTGGAAGAGAAAAGTAAAGCATTAAGGTTGGATCTCTTTCCTGACAAGCCTTCAGTTTCAGTAAGACGATGAGTATCCAAAGCCAGCCTTTCTTCCCATAAGTGATGAAAGCAACATCTGTCCTGGTGTAGATTCAGATCCATCGGACCATCCTTGCTTCTCAAGCAACTGCTCCAGAAAGTTACCAACCACGTACGAAATCCCTGACACTGACACAGCAATCGTTGCGTAATACAGAATGCTCTTCAGGTAGCTGCCTCTCGGGTACCTGACGTGAGCTTTGGCTACAGCAAGCAGGAGGATGCAGAACAGAGATGCCCCGAAAACTGAAGCGATTTTGTAGTCTTTGTTGTGTCTTTCAGTGAATGAAAAATAGTAGACTACAGGAGGGAGTAGTCCGGTGATAATGAAGGATATGATTGCAATTGATGCATGGAGCGTGAAATTTTCTCTTCGTCCCAGGAGTCGCTTATACCGACCTTCTTCTTCTTCTGTACCATTATTTAGGTTATCTTCTGTTGTTGTTCTTATGGGTTCCTCCTCTCTAAGTTCTTGGAGCTGCAAAAGAAGTTTCTTTGTAAGTTTTTTGAAAAATTGGGTTATGCAGTTCTTTACCAAGTTCATGCGTCAGATGACGATTGATAATTGATCACTCACATTGTGAATAATGAGAATAAGTCCGCCGAATAAATTTGCAAGCCCCAAGACCAGGATGTTCACTGCAACCACAGCAAACGTGTGTTGGGATTTTCCAGCAGAGAAAAAATGTATTTGTGTTTCATAAACGGAAACGAAACACTAAGGCTAAAAGGTCCTTACACATTGAAGCACCAGAAGCAGCAGCGGATGAAATAACACCGAGGCTAGTGATGGCTTCTATTAGACCTCCGTACACAATGCTTTTCAAGATTTCCACTGTACGTCCTTCAACAACTCGTCTCATTAACGGTTCCCTTAGAGACCCTTCTTCCAGCAAATTCCCTGGTGAAATATCAGTTTCAGGAACTGGTGAACGGGTAATAACTCCTGCGTCGCCTGTGTCTGTCACACCTAAACACAAGCAAAAACTTAGCGAGGTATGAGTGAGAGAGACTAACTGATTCTTCAAACTAAGAACAGACACGAACCGGTTTAATTTATATACTTGGAATTAGCACTAAGAATATCACTGTAAACAAAATTAAGATTACCTGTTACATTGGTAAGACCAAAGTCTGGAATTTTTGTGTCAGAAGTGTCTTTTCCTTCAAACAGATGAGGGGCACCATCTGTATGAATTACAGTTTCTACTCTAAAACCGTCGGGTCCATTAGTCACTGTGTTTAATATACTCATGCCATCAGATGGTTTCATCGGGGAGAGACGTCCTTTCTCTGACTTGTGGTACTCGTCTGCTGGACTAGAAACATCCTTGTCGATCTGCTGTGTCTGCTCTTCCGCCATAGGAAACTTTTGCCCGCCATTAACAGCCGCTCCATTGTTAACAACTTTGCTTGTATCATTTGAGTTTGCAACTGCCATCGTATTCAGAAATGGTGTTATAGAGTTTTTAGAAAGTCAAACGAGAACGCAAAAGCTAAATAAGAGAAGAATGATTGGCTATCACGTTTTATTTCTTATTAATGTTGTTTCTCAATGACTTCCGTTTGAAGCTAAAACTACAAGAACATGGGATCCAGTTTCTAAGAGTGACATTGCGTATAAGTACCTTGGGTCGGAGGGGCGTCAACAGGCTTTATATCTTGAGAAGCACTGATCTCTGACCCATCTGCACATGTTTTCAAAATAATGCTTAAGAATCAAGGGTACAATTGTAGAAGAATATTCCTTATCTCCAGTTTTCAGAGACATTCAAAAGATTCATATACCACTACTTACTACCATATTTTCTGTAATTTATTACAGATTTTAGTATCTGGAGCAACTGATAGACAATTACTATTTTTGTTTCACTAATGTCACTAAATAAGAATGTCCTTACCTTGAATCGAAGTGTCTGCATCACCCTGAACAAGGGCAGGGGCTTTTGATGGGTTCTTTGCAACAGAGCCTGTTGTAACCTCTCCCGAAAGGCTTGGTATAACACGCGGTAGATTAGCTTCCGGGACACTAGACAATGTCCCACCTGCCAATGCAAAAGAGTTGCATTTAATTTTACTGCTAAAATGATACAAACCCCTGCAGCATCGTAATGAATACAAAAGGAAAGACATTGCAATTATAGTTCTACTAGACACCGGAAGTAGCCACTAGAGTTTAGCAATCTGGATTCATGTTTTGAAGTACTAAACCAATGAAATGTCTTGCACATGAATCTAAACCAAACAATACCTTTATCAGCATCTGATCCTTTTTTTTTAAAGCCAAATATTGAACTGAACCATTTGGAATCGCCTGTAGCTTCTTCCTCTTGAGGATTTGCCTGAGTCTTCAACCCCTCGACATGTTCACTGGGAGAATTTGGCTTTGAAACCACTCCTGCAATTTGTTTTCCGGATACGAAATAATGCATTAGATACAACTGGATGTGATGTACACTTTCAGTTTTACGAGCATCAAAGAAAGTGTTGTAGTCTAGTGCACCTTTGGGAATAAATATGGTGAAACATGACAGGCACTTGAACACAAATGATTCATGTGCAGGGTTTTCACTATCATCTAGAGATGGCAAATTGTCTTCCGAACGAAGAAGAGGTTCATCAATCGAGTGAGGCCCTCGCACGCGCTTTGGATCTCCCAACTCATGACGGATCTTCCGTTTTCTCCTTTTGAGAACAACCCTTTTGGTGATGCAAGATTCACAGTTTGGACAGAACAAATCATGTGTCTCTTGCTTAGCTAGCACGTTCTCGACATCATAATCTTCAACATCTACGATGTCCAGCTCATCCTCTATCACATCACCAGTGGGTTGATCAACAACATCCAGGTCTTTAGAGGCATCACCATCTTGTAATTCTTCGATTTCACAGGAACCTTGGTTATCCTCAGAAGTTGGACCGTTTTCAGATTCTAACGGCTTGTTCTCCCCATTCGAGTGGTCAGCATTTTGGGACTCTTGAGCATCATATTTTGCACTAGCTGACTCAAAACCTAGCAGATTAATATCAAACAAGAATTAACCAGAAACTCAACTATGTACGATGACATCTGTAACCAAACAACACTCAATTGAATTTAATGGTTAAGTAGGCAACACGTTTCGAGAAGAGACAGCTAATCGTTAAAGAGATCTCATGAATTTGCAGCTAACAAAATTGTGGGTCCAAGAAATCCTAACAGTGGACTGACCTTTGGTCTCAGAACATAACAAAGTTTCCTCTTTGTAGGTCCAATCACATTGGCGACAATTCCAAATTCCTTCATTAAACAAACAACAAAACATGACAACAACTTCACCATCCGAAGCAAACGTTTCAGAAAATTCTCTATACACTTAAATTTCAGGACTCAAACCCAATTGCTAGATATCTCCAGGGGATAATTGCAGGATTACTGAACCAAACACCCAAATCGTACAAAACCTTGATTAGGCTTAATTACTCTACTTGATTTGTGAATCATTACACCAAGATTTCCCAGTTGAACAAGCACAGAACATAATTGGTGAAAAAGACGATATGTTGTGCAGCAAATGAACAATTGGAGGTTAAGTTACTAACCTTGTTCACCATCGAAGTAGACAATACAATTCTTGCCATCGTCATGCTCCTCGTGAAATCGAATTTCAGTTTCTAACTCCGGAGACTCCGGGACTTCCAAATTTTCCAGTTGGGTATGGTCTCCGTCACCGTTTCTGAAATCAGAGATCTCTTCCGTACCATCACCGGAAAAGCTAGAAGAAGCCGAGGAGCTGGTGTTGGTGGTGAAAGCACTACTGTCAGCACTAGCATTAGGTTTCTTTCCATGACGAAGTGAAGAAGTTTTCCTCTCCAAAGCAATGATTTGTTCGTCTTCTTCTTCAACTTCTTCTTTAACGAAATGGTGTTGTTTCTCGGTCCCGGTGGTGGGCTCCGTGACTTCGGCGGCGGATCCCATTAGAAAGAAACCAAAGTGGAAGAGACAGCAGTGGCCAAAGATGGGAGACAAAAGGAGATACCGAGGGATTCTACAGAGAAGGTGATTGATGGGGTCGTTTGGGGTCCTTCCTCACTTCAACATTTTCGATTAGACATTGACAAAACTGTAACTATTAATTACAATGTTAATGATGTGTTTTTGACTTTGTCCTAATCTTTTAAATACTGTTTTTCTTTTCTGAACAGACATTAAATCCTTTTGTCTGTACAACAATGGTGTTTTTACTTCTTTTTTTCTTTGTTTAAGAATTTAGTTAACTTACCATACATTTTAAGCTTTTAATACGCAATTAGTAGTAGTTCTTTTCTCTTAAACTTACAAAAAATTAGTTGAAGATTCTGTGACCTTGTTTTCGGGGATATATTGTCACATGGATGACAGATGAGAGAGATTGAATGCATTCATTTTACGTCCCAACCAAATCGATAACTGTTTTATTTATGTGTACAATAATAATTTAACAGCCAAAAAAATCTTATCCATATCAAACAGGAAGTTGACACATGTAACGAAAAAAGAATTAAGAAACAGCTACTCTAATAATGTTAGTTTACCAACTAGTACTTATATCATTATACTAACAAGAAAGTCACACATTGGAATAAAATACTCGATATATAATAATAACACGAAACACGTTTGCTGACATATTACCATTATAACATCCCAACGTCAATATGGCTACAATGGTCAGCCAATTAGCCAAATTCCTATATAAATTTTATAGATGGTAGAACTCGATTCCTAATTGTATATGTGTATCTGTCTTTAGTAAACTTACCACTAGCCACTAGAGTAAATATTCTTGGTAACACCCTTCCATCATTCAGAAATGTCAATTATGTCTTTTTTAACCAAACTTAGATCCATATTTCCTTCCATTATATATTGCATTAACATACATATATATAAGTATTCAGTTTCAGTAAAAAAATAATATGGTTTAAAAGCCAGAAAAAAAAAATTAAAGATAGTTGAATTTAAAATAATTTTGTTTTGATAGTAGTCTTGTCTTTTAATATATGATGAATGTGACATTTCATGTGGACCTGGGAAAACTATTGTCACGAGAAACACAAGATTTCTAAGTTTGTGGTAACAAAAAAAGTGATCAGATAATACCAAAAAAGTGATCAGATAACACCAACAAAAAATAAAAGAAAGATATAAAATTAAATAGTTTGAGACAAGATATTTGACAAAATCATAAGATTCCTTGAGTCTTAATAATACCCACATAATAATAAAATAAAATAGTAACCCCCAAACACATTAGAAACGTGGTTGACACCACCGCATGCATATAGATGTTGTGAATCGAAACTAAACTAAAAATAAACTTTTACTTAAAATCACCTAACCATATATTAGAATCATGTAAGATATGTAAGTTAAATCTAATTACATTACACAATATTAGTCACTAGAAGTATCTGAGTCATTGATTTGATTCGAACCAATTTGTGTAGCAGAATCGATTTTTTTTTAAAAATTAAATTTTGGGATTCTTACCAAAATAACCTACTTTTTTTAAGAAAAATTTCTATGATAACCTACTTTAATTTATAAATTACTTAGATAACCTATTTTTTAAAAAATTACTTATATAACCCACTTTTTTCTCTATTATTATTAGTTACCATTATACCCTTTTACCAAAAAAGAGGATGAGTTATAGTTTTTTTTCCTATTGATAATAGGTAATTCAGAATGATTTTAATAAGATTATACGAAAATAGAAATATTCTTGATCTAAGAAAAGAATATTCTATTCCCTTTTAAAAGTATATATACCCAAGAAAGTTTCACCATGAGCTAAGAAATTCTTAAATTATGGTGAAAGAAATAAAAGATTTTAGTTTTATCAATAAGATTCATTGTCTATTGATGTTCCGGTAATAATTATATCAAATTATCTGCTTTTATGGTTTTGTTATTGAAAGTTTTTAACTTCCTGCAAGTCTGCCAAATTCTGGCAGACTTCCGCAAGTCTGCCAAAATTCTGGCAGACTTTTTTTTTCTCGGATGCGGAGACCGATCGGTCTGATTCCAGATCGATCGGTCTGTGTTTTTCTGTGAATTTTTTTTTGGTCTGCGAAGTACAGACCGATCGGTCTGTTTCTGGATCGATCGGTCTGAGGTTTTCTGTGAAAATTATTTAGTCTGCAAAGTTCAGACCGATCGATCTGTTGCAGACCGAATAGTTTTTTCAGAATAGCTCTAATCGATCGGTTTATACATCTTCATAACGGTCAATGCATCCAAACGATGGAACAAAATGACAAACAAAATCAATGACA
>OVBA01009546.1:380-10395 GCA_900406435.1 Lepidium aucheri | reverse complement strand
TAGCCGAATTGATGCAAGCTATAGTGACCTCAACTGCAAGTTTGAAACCCTTAATGCACGGCTAAAGTATGTGGAAAGTAATCAAGCATCGTCAATCACTCTCAGAACCGGAAAGGTGCTCCCATCAGTTGTTGGACAGAAGGAAAACGCTGAGGACAGCACTATTCAAGCTGGGGGGCAGAACAATCCAAAACTAAAGCTGGATGTGTATAACTCGGAGACACACCTCGCAGGCCTGAGTCGCGAAGAGAGGGTGATGATGATCTGACTGCTGGGAAAAATGCACAACTCAAGAAGAGCCCTTGCCTGCCTGTGCTGCGAGGAGAAGAACCAGACATTCCTAAACTGAATTTGACAGAAGGAGTTGCATCAGTGGTTGCAACCAAAGCCAAAGCACCTTTCCTAAAACAGAAGGTCCTTTTGACAAGCAAATGAGTGGTATAGAGCTAAAGATTCCTATCTTAGATGATTTTGCTTTAATTCTGCAATACGAGAAATTTTTGAATGACTCACTTAAGGAACGAGAGGAGGAATGTATGGCTGTTGGGATCCGATCATCTGGATCGGTATTGGTACTAGTTCTTCCACATCAAAGGAAAAGGTTCATTGCGGAAAAACTGGGTGATCCGTGAAGCTTCACACTTCCATGTGCAGTAGGGCACCTTACAATCATCAACTACTTGTGTGATCTTGGAGCATCCATCAGCTTGATCCCACTAATCACTGCACAAAAGCTGGGGTAATCAAACTTCAAGGATAGCAAAATTTCTTTGGTCCTCGCAGACAGAACAACAAGGAAGCCGAGGGGATTGCTCGAGGATGTACCAATAAATGTTGGAAGTGTGCTGGTTCCTACTTATTTTGTGGTATTAGAGATGGATGAAGAACCTACTAATCCACTACTGCTGGGTAGACCTTTCTTAGTGTCAGTGGGAGCTTTGATTGATGTGCAGAATATAACCATTGAACTAAAGGTCGGTACCCAAGCTCACGCAAGGACTCCAAGGACAAAGACAAGAACCACTCCTCGGTGCCCAAGCTTGCGCAAGGACTCCGAGGACAAGATTCATGGTTGACCGACTTAGGTCGGTTTGACCATTAGGGTTTAGAAAATGACCCTATAAATACCCTCTAATCACTCTCTTATCATTTTATATGATGTTTTTAGCTGAAAAACACTCTCTATTTTATTGTTGCTTTCATATATGCTTGTTTATGGTACTCTTTATGTTTATGCTTTTAATGGAATGAATAAAGTTTGATCTTCATATTTACTTTCTGCTTTTTAGTTTTATGTTCTTCATGTTTATGCAAGTTAGATCTCCCTTACTCCTCCACTTTCAACCCATGAGGCGCGAGTAGATCCTTGTGGATCTCGAGGATAGGGAGATCAGAGGTGAATCCACCATTTCCCTCGTCGTGCGAACCATGATCTAACTCCGATCTCTTTTCACATGGCTAGGCTTAATGCTGATCTCTCCCTGATTAAAAGAGATCTGATTTGGGGTGTGACCTAAGGCTAACGCCGAAGGAATCAGAGACCAAGTGCCATGTGAGTAATGGTTTTATCCAGCAAAGAGAGATCTAGTATGTGGGTCGGCCATTAGTTGTATTTGGCTAAACTTAAAGATTTTGATTTGGTATGCTCGTGGCTAGCGCCGTAATGGATCATCCGATTTGGTTAGGGATCTTCGCCGTGAGAACAGGCTGATCTAGCCTTATCCTGGTCTAGGGATCGCTCAATATAGTGTGGCAAGTTCAGATTGGTGAGTTTACCGCTGATCAAACCCTCCCTATCCTTTAGATCTATGCTTTTAATGTTATTTCCATCTATTGCAATTGTTATACTCTATTTTTGATACATTTCTCTGTTTTGAATTTTTAAATTTTGTTTTTTCGGCGTATAACAAAATGGAAACAGAATTTATAAATTCAAAACAGAGAAATGCATCAAAAACAAAGTATAACAATTGCAATAGATGGAAATAAGGTTAAAAGCATAGATCTAAAGGATAGGGAGGGTTGGATGGTCCTATTCCGCACATCAATCAAAGCTCCCACTAACACTAAGAAAGGTCTACCCAGCAGTAGTGGATCAATAGGTTTTTCATCCATCTCTAATACCTCAAAATAAGTATGAACCAGCACACTTCCAACATTTATTGGTATATCCTCGAGCAATCCCCTCGGCTTCCTCATTTGTTCTGTCTGCGAGGACCAAAGAAATTTTGCTATCCTTGAAGTTTGAGTACCCCAGCTTTTGTGCAGACATGAGTGGGATCAAGATGATGGATGCTCCAAGATCACACAAGCAGTTGATGAATGTAAGGTGCCCTACTGCACATGAAAGTGTGAAGCTTCCCGGATCACCCAATTTTCAACAATGAACCTTTTCCTTTGATGTGGAAGAACTGGTACCAATACCGATCCAGATGATCAAATCCCAACAGCCATACATTCCTCCTCTCATTCCTTAACTGAGTCCTTCAAAAATTTCTTGTATTGCAGAATTGAAGCAAAAACATCTAAGACATGAATCTTTAGCTCTATACCGCTCATTTGCTTGTCAAAAGGGACCTTTTGTTTTTCCGCTTAGTTCTTCTTTAATTGTGAAGGGAAATGTGCTTTGGCTTTGGTTGCAACCACTGGTGCAACTCCTTCTATCAAATTCAGTTTAAGAATGTCTGGTTCTTCTCCTCGCTGCACAGGCAGGCGGAGGCTCTCCTTGAGTTGTGCAGTTTTCTCAGCAGTCAGATCATCATAACCCTCTCCTCGTGGCTCAGGCCTGCGAGGTGTGTCTCCGAGTTGTACACATCNTGTTCTGCCCCCCCCCCCCAACTTGAATAACGTTGTCCTCAGCGTTTTCCTTCTGTCCAACCACTAATGGGAGCACCTTTCCGGCTCTGAGAGTGATTGACTGAGCTGTATACTCCTTTGGGTTTTGAACGACCTTTTCGGGTAGCTGACCGGTAATCTTATTAGATGATGATGCTTGATTTGTTTCCACATACTTCACACGTGCATTGAGGGTTTCAAACTTGCAGTTGAGGTCACTATAGCTTGCATCAATTCGGCTATGTACCTCGCCAAACTTAGTGGTCATCTCCGCTTGGTGGGTGGTTTGGCTTTACAAAATTTGTTGAAGCATATTCATCACGTCCAATTGTTCTTCTTTTGTTGTTGGAGGTTATGTTGGAGCTGGTGCCGGCTTAAGGCTCTGCTGCCATTGTTCCTTGGGTATCCAAGCTCGTTGTTTCAATAGATACAATTCATCATGTGGGTTAGCTACATTCGTGATTGGTAACGCAAGTTTGGGTTCTGTTTGTAGTTGACCCACGGCTTAGATCCACTTTGATTTTGAACAAAAAAATCTCCTCCAATTGCTTGTCTTCGCCTTCTTGTACCATTTCCTCTTCCACAAGGTTGACCTGTTTGGTGTGCACCATGAGCAACTTATCCAGCTTTTCATGAAGTTGCATCAACTCCTTTTGTGCGGAAGTATCTGAATTTGAGGTTCCCCTGACAGCTCGGTCATACTCCTCGCCATACTGACCATCTGCTAGGGCGAGATTCTCTATTAATGCTCTTCCCTCGTTGATATCTTGCTGTAGAAAGCTCCCGTGACTTGCGGTGTCCAACAACATACGTATCCTTGGGTGAACTCCTCGGTATAAGTTGCTGAGGATTGTATCCTCCCTGGAACCATGATGAGGAGATTGAGCTTGATAGGTGTTGTATCTGTCCCATGCCTCGGCCAATGACTCGCTGCTCTAGTGGAAAAAGTTGGATATGCTGTTCTGAAGCTTTTCCGTCCGTGAGTTGGAGAAAAAATTGGTCAGGAACATGTGCTTGCACTCCGGCCAAGTTGTGATTGATCCGTTGGGAATATGTTTTTCCCACTGATGTGGTTTATCCCCTAGAGAGAAGGGAAATAGCGTGAGCTTCAGCGCATCTTCACTCACTCCATTGATGCAAGTGAGCGAGCATAATCTCTCGAACTCGTCGAGATGGTTGAGGGGATCCTCCGAGGGTAGACCATGAAATTTGTTGTTCTGGACCATCGAGATCAGTCCACTCTTGATCTCAAAGTTACTTTTGGATCGCCAGCGGTTGGATCCCGTCCCGAATCGTATGTGTACTTGGGGCATCGCTCACACCAATCCAGCAAGGGCGATGAGCTGGGTTTTGTGTTCACGCCTGGTGGTCGGCCTCATTGACCAATGGAAGTGTTCCATCTGTCGTTGTTCCCGGTGTGGTGTCGTTCAGATCTGGTTGTTGTTGCTGATTCTGGTACACTCTCGTCTGATTTCACGAGTGAGCTGGTTGATGTCGTCGGTGGGTGGAGAAAGGTGATGAGAACCCTTTGACCGTGTGTGCATCAACCGACTAAGCCATACAGATTACTCGCACAACTCGCAGGAGTTGACGCGAGGGTACTGATTCTGTGTCTGTCCTTGAGGCCTGATGGCGAGGGTTATCTGCGATGCCTGCAAGGACAGAAACAACGACTTGTCAATACGGTGGAAGCCTTGTCCCCGGCAATGGCGCCAATTTGATAAAATGATTTTTAGGTCCTTAAGATCAAATCATTGAGTATTGAGTAAGTGGATGGGATTTGTCGAACCAATACTCAGAAGTTGCTTACAAACAATCTATCTACTACTAGATCTTAGTTCAAGCAACCTATCAATCTGTCACAAAGATAGGCTATGATATCAAGTAAGCTTGCAATCTAGACAATAGGACAAAATAAGCTAAAAGACAAAATAGAAACAGAATTTAAAAATTCAAAACAGAGAAATACATCAAAAACAGAGTATAACAATTGCAATAGATGGAAATGAGGTTAAAAGCATAGATCTAAAGGATATGGAGGGTTTGATCGGCGGTAAACTCGCCGATCCGAACTCGCCGATCCGAACTCGCCGCACTATATTGAGCGATCCTTAAACAAGGATAAGGCTAGATCAGCCCGTTCTCACGGCGAAGATCCCTAACCAAATTGGATGATCCATTATGGTGCTAGCCGCGATCATACCAAATCAGAAGCTTTAAGTTTATCCCAATGCATCTAATGGCCGACCACATACTAGATCTCTCTTCGGTGGATCAAACCATTACTCACATGGCACTTGCTCTCCGGTTCCTTCGGCGCTAGCCTTAGGTCAAGGCCCAAATCAGATCTCTCTTGATCAGGGAGAGATCATCATTAAGCCTAGCAATGTGAGAAGAGATTGGAGTTAGATCATGGTTCGCACGGTGAGGGAAACAGTGGATCCACCTCCGATCTCCCTATCCTCGAGATCCACAAGGATCTACTCGCGCCTCATGGGTTGAGAGCGGAGGAGTAAAGGAGATGTAACTTGCATAAACATGAAGAACATAAAAATAAAAAGCAAAAATTAAAGATGAAGATCAAACTTAATTCATTCCATTAAAAGCATAAACATAAAGAGTACCTTAAACAAGCTTTTGACAAGCAAATGAGAGGTATAGAGCTAAAGATTCTAATCTTAGATCCTTTTGCTTTAACTCCGCAATACAAGAAATTTTTGAAGGACTCACTTAAGGAACAAGAGGAGGAATGTATGGCTGTTGGGATCTGATCATCTGGATCGGTATTGGTACCAGTTCTACCACATCAAAGGAAAAGGTTCATTGCGGAAAAATTGGGTGATCCGGGAAGCTTCACACTTCCATGTGCAGTAGGGCACCTTACATTCATCAACTGCCTGTGTGATCTTGGAGCATCCATCAGCTTGATCCCACTAATCACTGCACAAAAGCTGGGGTACTCAAACTTTAAGGATTACAAAATTTCTTTGGTCCTCGCAGACAGAACAATGAGGAAGCCGAGGGAATTGCTCGAGGATGTACAAATAAATGTTGGAAGTGTGTTGGTTGCTACTGATTTTGTGGTATTAGAGATGGATAAAGAACCTATTGATCCACTACTGCTCAGTAGACCTTTCTTAGCGTTAGTGGGAGCTTTGATTGATGTGCGGAATAGGACCATTGAACTATGGGTTGGAGAAGGGGTTGGTATGATGTTTAACTTAAAAGAAGGAAGAAAGAAGCCTACGATCGACGGGCAATGCTTTGAGATTGAAGGAACAATAGAAAGGATGGACGAGGATGCGAACAAGGGAGCTCTGGTTCCCTTCGCAAACCAATACTAAGAGGTGTATGAAGAGTCGAGCTTGTGACTCTAAACAAGCCCACTTGGGAGCATGTCTATCCTTTACTTTTGAAAACTCTTTTTAATTTTGTTTAAAGTTAATTTAGCTTTTTTAAAATTTTAAGAATAATCTTTGCTACTTTATTGTTGTTATTATTGGGTGTTTGGAATTTTGGTCTCAGGTTCAGGGAGCCTTGGCTACACTCTTGGCAAAATTTGAGGAAGTAATACCCTTATTAAGCCAAGAGAGAGTAAGCCTCACACCTAACCCTCATAAGCAACAGAACGAGGAATGAGAAAAATTTGACAAAGAACCTGAACCCCTCAGGACATGTGGCCGAGGAGAGTGTGCGAGTAGTGTTCACATTGCCTTGAACACCACTCATGGACCTACTTGCACACCTCAGTATCCTTTTATATAGAAAGTTCTAGTCAAATACATCTCAATATGATTGATATGGACTCACTATTCAGAGAAAACATTGAACATGAAGTTTAATGGGCTAAAATGCTTTAATTTGAGCCTATCTTGGTATTTTAGCTAACTCTTGTGGTTTTTAGATATTACTACAAACAGGGAGCTAATCAGGACTCAAGATAGTCAGAGGGAAGCAAAAAGAGCAACTCAACCTTGGGTTTTTCTGAATGGATAGTCGGGGCTCGATGTATGCAGCGAGGAGGTCTTGCTGAGGAGCACAAAAGGAAAAAACTTGATTTGTTCCCAACTCATCAAGTGGGGGCCATGAACCAATAGATTTTTGCTAAAATCTAGGGATGGTCAAGTCAAGGTTAGACTGATCCAAGGGCAGAAATCGGTCAAGGATTCAAAATTTGAAATAGATGGTCCGGATCGTGCCAAAATCAAGGGCAAATTGCGAGCAATTCAGGAACCGCGATTGTCTCCCTTATCAACCCAAGATTGTCTCCTTCACACTCCCAAGATTGTTTCCTCCTCACCTACAATACTCGCCTATAAGAAGAACCCAACCCTCATCGTCTTCATCATTCACTTTCAAACACTCAAGCGAACACACTCTCTCTCCCTTCGAGTTAATTTTTCTCACCGAATTACTCTCTCTCATCACCAGCGAGTTACTCTCTCTCTCATTCAAGTTCAAGTTTTCCGGTCAATCCTTGTCAAGAATGTCTTCCGGTGACAAAATAAAGATAAAGGAATTCAGGAGGAAGTTCATGAACGATGCAAGAAGAGCTGGAAGAAGAGAGATGGCGGCGGGGCTGGAAGAATCACCGCCGGTCACCGTGAAAACAAGTCTCGTCGATTCATCATCCAATCGGATGATGAGGAGCCAGGGGTACAAACAAGAATTAAAATTCCAATAGGGGAATCGGCGAGAAGATCGGCGACTGAACCGATGGACTGGAAATACGTTCATGGTAAAGGTAGCTCAGCTCAAGAGAAGAGGAAGGGCAAACAGGTAGCCTCACCCTCAAGCAGCAAGGACAGTGACGAGGACAGTGCATATGTTCGGCCCTCGCCAATGGAGGTCGAGTACAAGAGCGAGGAGAAGACAGAAAAGAATACCGAGAAAAAGGGGAAGAACACGAGGTACTGCTAAACCATTGAGGATTTAAAGAAGAGCGGTTACTCAGAGAAAGAGGTGAGGAAGGACTACGAGGAGCGAGAGGCGGAAAAGAAAAAGAAAGTTTCAGAGGAGTTCGATGAATCCGACAAGGCATATGAGGCTTTGAAGGCAATGGGGATTAAAGGTACATACTTCCCACATTCTGGAACCATGAGGAAATTGGGAATCATTGAGGATGTGGATAGGGTGTTTAGCTCGCTTGGCATTAAGGTTTGCATGTATAGTGTGGCGAGTTCTTACATTGAGGAGACGTTGCAATTCCTCGCCACCGTTGACCTTCTAGCCTATGCAAAGTTGAAGAAGGACAAGATCAAGAAGAATGGTCCTGGTTACATAACGTTCACCGTGTACGACAAACTATACGCGGTGACGTTGAAGGAGTTGGAAATGATTTTTGGTTTTCAAGCTGGAGAAGCGGTATATCCGAACATTGACGAGAAAGATACCGACGAGGTATGGAATATGCTGTCGGGTGCTGGTGAGTATGATTCATCTCGAAGAAATGAAGTTGGATCTGCAACCCAGCCATCAATTATGCGAGGAGAGCCATAGCCAACGTGATTTTTGCTAGACCCTCCACCTCGCCAATCAACCTCGAGGAAATACACATGATGGTTATGGCGATGAAGGAGATTGTTGGCTCTACTCCAAGCGGGCAGCATATTGATGGGGATGAAGGGAACTCTGGAATGTCGTTTGTGTTGGCAAAACACCTCACCACATACCGTGCATAAGCCATGACGCAAACAGGGAAGAAATCCGGGAAGCCAAAGCACATTTATAATGGTGGAGTGGTTGCTCGGATACTAGAAGCAAAGGGAGTGCCGTTGAACACTGAAAACGACAATTGGACCCGCTCCAATTTATGGACATGCGGTATCTTCAAGGAGCAAGCCTCATTGCAAAGGGCGAGGTTGAAAGGCGAGCTGTGTACAAGTTCGATCACCTAGCAAAGAAGGACGCCAGAATACTTCTCCCTTGCCTAGCATACACTAGACTGAACACTATGGAGAATGTGACTTTCACCCCACCCCTCGAGGCTCTACTAAACGAAAACCAGCAAAGACAACAAGATTAGCAGGCAGAGGAGGTAGACAAGGACGATGTTGATTCTGAATCCTACTTTTTTGAGGAGTTCATTGAGAGGAACCAAGGGACAACAAGCAAGGAAGCCCACAAGCGGATTGCGAAGCTCCAGAAGTTGGGGAAGTGGCTGCTCAAGAAGGTGAAGGGCCTGACAAAGGAAAATGAGGAGTGGCAGTGCGAGCAAAAGAGGATGTGGAGAGCAATTGATTGATTGGAGTCCTCACTCAGAAGTACAGAACCTCAGCCTCACACACATGACTCGCCACCACAAGCGAGGAGGCACTCAACTTCAGCAGGTCCTAGCTCACACAAAGAGCAAGAAGAGAAACCACAACGCCAATCAATGGACATGATGCAGGTTTATAAGAGACCCGGGAAAAAGGGCCAGAAACACCAAAAGCAAACACCTCAGGAAGGTCCCTCAGATCCATCCCTCGCCGACCATGACCGGGAGGAGTACTCGGACTGGCAGCAGCACATCATACCGTGTGAAGGAATAACTCCAATAGGGTACCCAAACCCTCACAACTACACTCTTGAGGACATGAACGCCTCAACTGCTCACTTGTTCGACTTCTAGGTACCAAACCCCAACCCTTTGTACATACATTTTTATTTTTAGTTGATTTTAGTCTTTCTTTGTCTAGACAACTCTCCGACTTCTACAGACAAAAGGGACTGTGTGATTTAAGTTTGGAGGAGAGGTCTAGAGTGCTCTCACAATGTTTTTTGTGATCTTATTTTCTATTTTGCATACATTCGTTTAAGTTGTAAAAATCCGGTTAGATTTTTCTTTGTGCATTTGATTGTTGCATTTCATGGCACTTAAGGCATAGTAAAACCATAAAAGTTTGAAATTTTTTAAAAATGAAACCTAAAAAATAGAGTGATCATGTAGTTGCATCTACTTAGACTTGTTTTAGGTTGCATTCACTTAGGACTCATCAATTCGAATTTGTTATGTGGGAATGATCTTGATAATGGGCAAATCTTGATAAGTTAAGCTAAGTAACCACTGTAAATGCTCGTGATTGGTAGATAGCCGTTTTGGAAAATTTTTGGGCGGATCATCGCCTTGGTGAACTTTTCTTGGGTTTTGTTTTGAATAGGTCTAGTTTGATTCCTTCTAAAACTGAACTTAAACTTC
>OVBA01009544.1:0-10400 GCA_900406435.1 Lepidium aucheri | reverse complement strand
AGTTATTTGGTTTGATATATTACATGTTGTAAATTTAATTAGTAAAAAATTACAATCAAAAGACATGTTAATTGATGCTGTCACGGAAGAGGTAAAAAACTTAGTTTCTTTTTTCAAAAATTATAGAGAAACTGGATTTGCTAATGCTTTGATTGTAGCTAAAGAAATTGCTACTGAAATTGATATTGACCATGTTTTTCCTGAAAAACGTAAAATTCGTAGAAAAAGACAACATGATGAGATTGATAATGTTGAACCTCTTTTATCTGCCGAAGATGCTTTTAGAATTGAGTATTTTATTTATATCATAGATCAAGCTATAGTTTCATTGAGTAAAAGGTTTGAGCAATATGAGTTATATGATAATATTTTTGGGTTTTATGTAATTCTTCTAAATTAAAATCATTAGATGATACAAGTCTAAAATTGCATTGTACTCATCTTGAAAATGCTTTAAAAAAGATGAGTTGTTAGACATAAATGGTTATGAACTTTTTATTGAATTGAAACTATTTAAAGAGTTTTTACCACAAAAGTTTTTAGGAGCAATTGATGTGTTAGAGATTTTGAAGAGATATAATTGTTTTCCGAATGTGACTATTGCATATACAATTTTGCTAACTATTCCTGTAACTCTTGCTTATGCAGAAAGGAGTTTTTCAAAACTAAAGTTGTTGAAGTCATATTTGCGGTCAACTATGTCACAAGAAAGACTAAACGGTTTAGCTCTAATGGCAATCGAAAGTGATTTTTTAGAAGAATTAAACGTTGAAAAAATAATTTATGAGTTTGCTTCAACATGTGCTAAAAGAACTATACAATTTGATTAAATATTGTAAGTTTTTATATATATAGGAGTTTCTTTAATTTAATATTTTTTATAAATAAAAATGTCTTGATACATATATTTAACTTCTAAAATTATATAGTATAGGGCCTTTCATTAGTTTAGAAACACGAGGCCTTTAATTTGTTCGGAACGGCCCTGCACAACATTATCTGTATCAATTTATTTGCTTCTGAATGCTAACTTTATTTTGTTTTCGTTGACAGTGAGTGAGTTCTCTCTACATGTATATATTGTTTCTCCATGAAGTTGAAGTGAAGAGGAGCATCAAAACTTAATAAAAAGGGAGAATGTTTTTTTTATATAACTTCAATTTATAAGAAATTAATAAAAGATCCAATTAAATTTTTTTTTCTCATCCTTTAATTTTAGATCTATCATAATCATTTTCTTTTGAAATTTAATTTTGAAAGTCCTGAACAACACACGCTAGCTAAAACTACAATCTCATGTAACTACTCACTTATCATAGCTGAAGAAAAAAAACTACCCACTTTCTATTACTTTCTCACTAAAACACCCAGTAATTATAACCAACAAAACTATGATGAAAATGATGTAAAAAGTAGTTTTTTTTGTACCCATATAGGACCTATCACTATTTTAGTTTGGTTCCAGGTTGGTTTCATTCGGGTTCGGGTCAGTTCGGGTCCTAATTTAAAAAACAAAAAATGACTCGAATACCCAAATACAATAAAAATATCCAAAAAAATCCAAAAAATATCAAAACAAATACCTAAAAATGCTGAAAAACATACAAAAACCAAATTTTTTTTTTTGAATATCCATATAATCAAAAAATATTTAAAAATATCTAAAAATACCAAATACTCATAGAATAGTCTAAAAAACCTAAAAATACTATAAAATTGAGTCTTTTGGTACGAGTTCGGTTCTCGGTCGGGTCCGGTTATTTGGGTCTTAAGTTTTTGGACCCGTTTAGATATTTAAGCCTTTTGGGTTTGGGTTCTAATCTTCTTATTCGGGTCGGATCCAAGTTTGGTTCTACGGATCCGGTTTTATGCCTACGGCTAGCTATCGTTATGCAGCTATATTTATGTGTGTATATGGTTTGGTTGTAAATATATTAACTTATTACTACTAACATTCTGTGCGTCTACGTTTCATTAATTAAATTACTTGTTTTATTAAAATTTTTTTTCCAACAACTATTTTACTAAGCACAAATCAATGTTTTTACCTTTTTAATGTTCAAACACTAAACTTTACAAATATGTTATCTATTTTAAAATGATATACAACATAAATTATATCGATTGTTATATTACAAGAAAATTAAATATACGATCAAAGATAATAAATTCACAAAATAAATTATTTATTTATATAAACAAACTAATTACTTAATGTTTGGAATTCAATTATTTTGTGAATTGATTATCTTTGATCGCATATTTAATTTGTCATGTAATATAACAATCGATATAATGAGTCAAATATGCGATTAAATTATTTTTTGTACCCATATAGGACCTATCACTATTTTGGTTTGGTTCCAGGTTGGTTTCATTCGGGTTCGGGTCAGTTCGGGTCCTAATTTAAAAAACAAAAAATGACTCGAATACTCAAATACAATAAAAATATCCAAAAAAATCCTAAAAATATCAAAACAAATACTTAAAAATGCTGAAAAACATACAAAAACCAAAAAAAAACTTTTGAATATCCATATAATCAAAAAATATTTAAAAATATCTAAAAATACCAAATACTCATAGAATAGTCTAAAAAACATAAAAATACTATAAAATTGAGTCTTTTAGTACGCATTCAGTTCTCGGTCGGGTCCGGTTATTTGGGTCTTAAATTTTTGGACCCTTTTAGATATTTAAGCCTTTTGGGTTTGGGTTCTAATCTTCTTATTCGGGTCGGATCCAAGTTTGGTTCTACGAATCCGGTTTTATGCCCACGGCTAGCTATCGTTATGCAGCTATATTTATGTGTGTATATGGTTTGGTTGTAAATATATTTACTTATTACTACTAACATTCTGTGCGTCTACATTTCTCATTAATTAAATTACTTGTTTTATTTAAAATTTTTTTCCAACAACTATTTTACTAAGCACACATCAATGTTTTTACCTTTTTAATGTTCAAACACTAGACTTTACAAATATGTTATCTGTTTTAAAATGATATATAACATAAATTATATCGATTGTTATATTACATGAAAAATTAAATATGCGATCAAAGATAATAAATTCACAAAATAAATTATTTATTTATATAAACAAACTAATTACTTAATATTTGGAATTCAAATAATTCCGCGCAATCTGAACTAGTAGCATCCTAGTTTTATGTATAGAGTTTAACACTACACTATATATGTGAATATTTTCGTTCCACATATGTTGGGATAACCTCTTCCTAATTGATAGAGCTATGAATCTTTATAATTATATTGAATTAAGTTTACCCTCTATATATATATATATATTATGAACAATGTGTATAGTAAGGATACAAATACAATAGACAACAGTAAAAGAATTGAGTGTATTTTGGAAGTCAAATGATACATGTTCAATTGCAAGATATCTTCTGTTAATACTTATTCAAATTAATTACTCTTACCTGAAGTCAAATCATAAGTTTGCAATTGTAAGATTTTTAATTCTGTTAATACTCATTCAAATTAATCACTCTTACTTGTAGTTAAATCATAAGTTTTGCAATTGCAAGATTTTTGTTAATTGTTTATCATTGTAATTTTGGTTAACGTTGATCATATAAAAATTTATAAGCAATATACAACATGGAAAAATTTTAGTAAGTGTTTTTTGAAAGTTTAATATACTGTATAATGTGAAGTTTGTGAATATATGTGCAGAGTCTAAAAAGCCGAAGGGTGTGGAATGCTTCAATATATGTACTCGTTCGTATGGTGATTATAAATGCAACGTCGACTGCCTCTCATCAGGGTACGCAGCAGGAGGATGTACAACTGTGTCTCCTACTGGACCCCAACAATGTTGTTGTTGTTATTAATTAATTTGGCGATTCTGTTTAGTATCCTAAAATGCATGTGGTTTCTCATGTAATGAAAATTCATAAGTTGGTCATCGACTTCCCGTCAAACATCATGTAACAATGTAGTACTGAGAAAGTCATTCTATCCTTCCGAATCTCACACATACCCCTTTTATAGAATCCAAAAAAAGTACCAACCTAGTTGAGAGAAATATCTTGATGTTTTCTATGAGTCATCTACAAATGTAAAACTTGGATTACAAACTATTGATTTGAACTTCTCTTGACCATAGTTGTTCAGAGTCAACACAATCAAGTTGTGATTTTTCTCCATCTCTAGTACTGGCTTGAAACCATTCTCTCGACTTTATCTCAACATTGCGGCTTTGGATCCTTTTCAATATTTAAAAAAACCTTCTTGTTATGCCTTCCAAATATACCATATAATCTATGGAAAACTAATTAATTTTTACTATGAATCTTTATGATTATCTCCAATTAAACTTAGGGATTATTATAGATTAATTAGGCACTTTGAGTATAAATGGTAATTGCGGAATTATGTTGAATGCGGAATCTGTCATAATTTATTTTTATTTTTAATGAGCAATCTTGTAAAATTACTTAAAATCAAGTGGTAACAACTAAAATTCCTGCTGAATGTAGAATCTGGCAGAAGTTTTTTTAATAACTAGATCTATAAAAATCTAATTTATAGCCAGATTCGGCTATAGAATTCTATTTTATCTACCTCTAGTAGTGGGTCGACCTCTTAATGCTAGATGAATATATTAAAATAAATAATTAAAACTCGAATTAAATTAAATTCGAGCCAAAATAAGTGAAATCTAACAATATATGTACAATACTATTCATAGTTATTTGTATATTTTATTTTAAAAAATTATTTGGTTATACATGTACCAAATCAAGATCTTGTTGTCCTAAAAGAAACTAATAAAATTACATAATCAAGTGTAAATATGATTTTTTTTCTCATACAAATATAAGTAATAAAAATACAAAAATGGAAAACAAATTGAATAATATTAAGAATACACTAATGTAAAACTGAAATGCATGTATACGAAGTTATCAAAAAAAAAAAGAAATGCATGTATACCAAAACTTTTTGATGCGTGAAAAAATAATATTATATAACGTAAAATCGGAATCATGAAAGAACAAAAAAAAACAAAAAATTAGAAAGAGAAAGTCAAACAATTCCTCAAAAAACTCAACTATTAACATAAAGTGAAATTCAGCTAAATTCCTCAAAATTCCTCAATTTTCTTTGTTACTGGTTACACCCTTTGTGTTAAAAAAAGTTATAAAAAGACTATTTTGGAGAAGCATTATTTGTTTTTTAGTTTGGATAAAATCACACTTTCATACAAATAATAAACCGTAATCTTCACATATTACTAAATCCAAATATATATTTTAGTTCACAATTGTATCGACAAAACTTGATCTATAGCCAGCAAGTGGCCTTTAATCTAATAGCTAGTAGTAAGTCCACTAAAGGCAGACGCACATGCACAACCAGAGATCGAGTTCCACCGCCTACAAAATTTATGTAAAAACTTGGCTAATGGGTCGGTCTTTGTGGCCCATATTGATATTGCCATTGACAAAAAAAAAACTTGATCCATAGCCTAAAACCCACCTTTAAAATTCCTTTTAAGCTACAATACTGTAGCGGGCAAATGCTGATGCCAAATCATTATTTAGATCATTCTAACTACCAGACTGAGAGCAACTTGGTCTAAATCCAAGTATTGAACCCATAGTTTTTAATGATGTTTGCCTTTTATTTATTTATTTATTTATTTATTTTTAAATACATAAATGCTAAATCTGTAAACACTTATTTATTTTTATTTTTTTCAACTTAACTTCATTTATTGATGAGCCGAGTCCAATGTATAGGTACATCATTCACAAACACAATATTCCTAGCTAAGCCTGGATATTCCGAGCCAAGAGATCTGCCTTATGGTTGAGAGCACGCGTGATCAAAACAATGGAACATTGTTTGAATAAACTCCTAAGCCTCGCTAGATCCTCGAGATAAGGGCTAAAAACTGGCCATGCCAACGAGTCTTCTATCATCTTACCGAGTTCCAAGCAATCCACCAAGAACACTACTTTGACTATCTGAAGAGCTAATAGGCAAGACATAGCCCACAGTAAGGCTTCAAACTCCGAATAAAGAGGGGAGAGGCTTTGTCTTATATATTGCGTGCTCATGTTCACACCACCACACTCGAAGGGGAAGCAATACCATCCTATCCCTAAAACGAGATTAGATTCTTTCCAAGAAGCATCCACCATACATCTGTATCCTGTAAATGCTGTTTTAACAGCAATGAGCCGTGAAATAGATGCTAGTTGTTTGTTTGAAATAGATGAGATATCTCTCTCCGTTCTAGTATTAATTCTGTGAGCTTGTTGCCAAGCATGAGCTTCCGAATCTGCTTCCAAGGTTATATCCTGAGAATTTTTAACTTTATTTGAGAAAGCTCGATCAGTTCTCGCCTTCCAAAGGAACCAAAGTATCCAAAGGTAGTTTGGTAATTCTTCTTGTTGAGGAAGTTTCCATAGTAGATGCCCATATTCGAGAAGATAGACGGACCAGGAAAATTGAGCCCTACCGGTATTGTCGATAGTGCCCAAGTTTGGACTGCTACCGGATATTTGAAAAGCACATGGTTAATCGTTTCTTGCTCTGCCCCACAGTTGTCGCATTGTTCATCGCATGATATTCCCCTTCTTGCCAACTTAGATTTTACTAAAAGTTGACCCGTGACTTTTTGCCACATAAAATGCTTAATTTTTTGTGGAGTCTTTATTTTCCAAATTTTGGTTATGAATATCATGTATATTAGGACCATAAACCACTGATGAGGATAAACCTAGTTGTCTCTCCATCCAATATCCTGAGTGAACTGTGTAATTACCTAACTTTGTATAGTGCCATCATATCCTATAAGTACTTGGAAATCTTGGTATATACATTCCTAGAATAATAGTCACATCTTGGGGGCTAAAGAATTGTCTAACTAAAGTTTCTTTCCATAGCCGTGACCGCTGATCAATAAAATCTGAGACTTGTAAATCAGGGTAAATATTCACCCCAGATTGATAAACTGATCGTGGAGTACTATCCGGGATCTAGGGATCTGTTCATACCCGAATAGAATCCCCATTACCCATTTGTTTAATCAGTCCTTTCATTAGAAGTGCTTGAGCAAAAATAATACTTTACCACCCATGCGAAGGTAAATATACTTTCATTGGTTTTAACGGTGTAGAATCCTTGAAATATCGTGCTTTAAAAATTTGTGCCACCAAAGAATTTGGAAAAGCTAATATTCGCCATAGTTGTTACAAAGTGTTTCCCATTTGGCCTAATGAATGCCCTTACCCGTCCCAGAATTATTCCACCAAAAGTTAGTTATAGCTGCCAAGATTTTGGATGCGACCATCTTTGGAAGCCTATAACATGACATCACGTAGGATGGTATCACCACTAATACTGATTTTATAAGTACGTCTTTCCCACATTTAGACAGAAATTTAGCAGACCAAGAATTAACTCTTGCATTTACTTTTCTTTAACAAAAGCAAAAACTTTTGATTTGGCTCCTTCAATCCCTTCTGGGAGACCCAATACGACCCCATCCCACCAATAGTATGAATACCTATCCTTTCTTGAATCTCATGGCTTTGTATAGTACCTACATTCTTCCCAAATTGTATTGATGACTTTGTAAAATTTATTTGTTGCCCTGATACAAACTCGTATTCTTTAAGAACATCAAAAACAATGGTTGTTTCTTCCATAGATGGCTTAAAAAAGAACAGGTTATCATCTGCAAAAAGAAGATGTGATACCTCTGGACTATTTCGAGCTACGAATATTTCTGTTAATCGTTTTGGTGATTCCACATGTTTTAACTTTGTAATCAGCACTTCTGTACTAATATAAATAGATATGGTGATAAAGGATCGCCTTGACATAAGCCTCTAGATGGAGAAAACTCGAAGATGGACTTCCATTGATAAGAATTGAATAACGTACAGAGGATACACAATGTAATACTCCATTGACCCATCTCCCATGAAAACCTAATTTTAATAATAGTTTCGAAAGAAAATCCCATTCGATACGATCATATGATTTATTCATATCTGTCTTGATAGCCATATAAGTTCCTTTTACTCTCCTATTTGTACGTAAGGCATGAAATATTTCTTGAGCTATTAAAATATTATCCGATATCAACCTTCCTGATACAAACGCCGATTGTGTATCTGAAACCAAAAGAGGTAAAAGTTTTTCAAGTCGTAGAAAAACTACCTTAGTATAAACTTATACAACACATTGCAAAGGCTAATAGGACAAAATTTGGTCATCTTGGTCGGTCTTGAGATCTTTGGAATCAAACAGATATATGTCTGATAGCTCTTTATCAAAATAACCAGTTTCAATAAAGTCGTTTACAATCTTTACTAAGTCATCTCTAATAACTTCCCACGATTGTTGAAAGAAGAGCGCTCTCATTCCATCTGGTCCTGATGCTTTCCCCGAATCCATCATAAAGATGACCTTTCTTATTTCCTCTTCAGTCGCTTTGCTTAATAGAGTGTTATTCCACTCATCAAAAAATCTTGAAGTTATACCCTCCAAAGAAGATTCGAAGTCTGTTGTACCATTAGATGTGAATAGCTCCTGAAAGTAGTTTACTGCTTCTCTTTCAATATCTGACTCTTGATCTAACTTTCTATTTGTCGCATTACATAACTCAATGATTCTGTTTCTTGCCCTTCTCTACTTTGTTTGGGCATAGAAATACTTTGTATTTCTGTCTCTCTCTTGCAACCATTTATTTCTACTCTTTTGTTTCTAGTATGTTTCTTCCTCTTTGTAAGCTTCACAAAGATCTGATGTTACTTTTTAGATCTCCGATGCAGGACCACTATCAAATTTTTCAGATCTTCTATCTTATATTTTAAAAGCTCTATCTTTTCCTTTGTAGAAATTATCCTCTGCTTCCTCCACCTTAAAATTTTTCTCCTACAATTCGATATTTTATTAGAAATCCGACATCGTCTAAGCCCCGCATATCTGGTTAATTGCTTGGTCAAAACCTGGTTTACCTATCCATTTCCTATCAAAACTGAAACTTGGTTTGCGATAATTATCGTTCACTTTCATTTCCAAAATGATTGGTCTATGGTCTGATCCAATCATCTTGAGATACTCTGTTTTTGAATTTGAGAAATGATTATGCCAATCTTCATTTCCAAATGCTTTATCTAATTTACACATGATTATTTCATTATGTTTTATCCCCCTCCACGACCATGTATCTTCTATGCAAGCAAATTCAATGAAACCACAATTGTGAAGCATAGTATTGAACGGGGCAAACGACCTTAAGTGTCTTATTCTACATCCTTTTTTCTCATGATGTCCTGCAAATTTATTGAAATCCCCGATTGTAAGTCATGCATCGAACCTTTGTAAACTATATCGAGTTAGTCTTTCCCATACTTGCTCCCGGAGATGAAAACTGGTTCTCCAGAGAAAAAAGATATCCAAGCTTTCGATCATCAATCTGTAAAACTTATGGAAAGTGCTTTTTTCAGATTTTTTTGAAAAATTGTGATTTCTACACATAATTATCAATAAATATGTATAGCAAGGAGACAAAAAAATTGAGTTTTTTTTNTTGTTTTTTTTTTTTTTTTTTTTTTTTTTTTTTTTGTCAACGACAAATATCAATATGGACCACAAAGGTCGGACTATTAGCCTAATTCCTATATAAATTTTGTAGATGGTGGGACTCGATTCCTGGTTGTGCATGTACGCCTGCCTTTAATGAACTTACCACCAGCCACTGGACTAAAAACCACTTGTAAATTGAGTTTATTTTGGAAGTCAAATGATACGTTTTTAATTGCAGTATTTATTGTGTTAGTACTTATTCAAACTAATTATTTTACCAAAATATGATGTTGTTTATATATANTATATATATATATATATATATATATATATATATTAACATTAGGTTGTTTACATATATAGAAAAACTCTTTCTGGCACGATTATATAAAAAACCAGAGTAAAATATTAACTCCTTTTTGGAAAAAAATAAAATGATTAATTTAAAAAACCAAGATTAAGAGGCCAAGAAATATGTGATCTTAATTTTAAAAAACCAATATTAAGAGGCCAAAAAACATGTGACCTGCCAAGGACATGACCTAGTGATAGTTATCACTTTAAAAATTCTCAGGCACTCAAGTTCGATTCCTCTTTGATGTAAAAGAAAGGAAAAAATGATTTTAAATTATGAATATTGGCTATGGATCGGAGTTTATCGATCCAATTACAATAGGTTGACAAAAAAAGAAAAAAAAAAGAAATATGTAACTTAGTTGGTGATAAAGCAATTTTTCTCGGTCTCTAAGCTATCAAATCATCATAAGGTAGTGATAAGTAAGTGGATGTCAAACCAATACTCAGAGAATGCATGCAA
>OVBA01009543.1:0-10401 GCA_900406435.1 Lepidium aucheri | reverse complement strand
AACTATCAAGGAAGAATTCATACAAGTCTATTTGTGACATAGTAGACTTCATTTGAAGTCTACTTTGGATGAGCTAACTACATATATCCCTTTAAAAATTTACAGAGGCTTAACTATAATATATGATTATGTTAAACTTGTACAAAACATAATATAAACAATATTAGTACAATTTTTTTTGTAAAAGTATCGTTCATAATCAAAATAAATCAATCTTAAGATATAAAGAAAGAGGAGACTTCAAGTGAAGTCTACGAGAATAGAGAGTAGACTCCACCTGAAGTCAACAAGCATAGTAAGGAGACTTCACGTCAAGTCTACTAAGGTTATTTCTGTATTTGACCAGATTTTGACTTTCTAAAAAGTAGACTTCACGTGAAGTCTACTTTTCTGGAGGTTATTTTTGTAGTTGACTAAATGTTGACTATTGTGCCGGAGACTTCATGTGAAGTCTACTGCGCTTTGGGTAAAAACGCAGACTTCACGTGAAGTCTACTCTAAAAAGCAGAGGTTATTATTGCAATTGACTAAGTTTGACTATTATTACAGAAATCTCCATGAGAAGTCTCGAGAGAGTATACTTCACCTGAAGTCTACTATATTTTATTAATATAATTAATTTTTATTTTTTTCCATAAACTCGAATGTGGGATCCAATTCAGAGGAGACTTCACCTGAAGTCTCCGTAATTTTTTGGAGACTTCACCTGAAGTCTCCGATTTTAAATTACTTTCCTTTATTTTTGATCAAAAAAACTATAATCTTGCTCAACTTCATAAATAACTCCTATGTAGGACCCAATTAAGAGTAGACTTCACCTGAAGTCTTTGAATTTTTTGGAGACTTCATGTGAAGTTTACTTAAAATTAAATTTTTTTCTCAATTGTAAAACTGACCCACAATTCGGTTTTAAGAATTGAACCAAAGATTTGTGAAGTTTTTGGCTAGAAATGAAGAGAGAATAGGAGCTAATGTTGGTGGAAGTTGTGAAAAAGCATAATAATGAAGAAAGAATGGCATTTAGAGCTTTGATTTGGTTGGTAATGGTAGTTAGTTGAATTGAAGATGAATGGTATTTTCGTAAATATTTGAAGCTACAAGGATATTATAGTAGTTTTGCATTGTGCTGAAACTTAGAATAAAAAAACATAAAAATAATGGCATTTTAGAAATTATATGAGGTTATTGGGGTAAATAGTAGAGTGTTTAAGAGAGAAAAATGAAGAGGTTATTTTACCCATTGACCATAGTCAATGGGTTAGTTTAGAAAGAATCCCAATAACCAAACTATCACTTTCTCTTCAAAAAAGTCGTACACTTCATAAAGATGGCCATTATAGTATAAATATTTGAACCTGTCTTTCTTATTCACACCATAATACTTTCACTCTCAAAGAAATACAGCAATGGCAAAACAATACCAAGCTCTCTTTCTACTCTTCTCCATCTCCTATCTCTACTTGTCCGGACTTACGGCCGCCACCATCACCACGGCCCCAACTTCCAAAGAAGCACTAAACTTTATACAATCCTCTTGCAAAATAACAACGTACCAATCCCTCTGCGTCAATGTGCTCTCCATCTATGCCAATACGATCCAAACAAATCCTCGTTACCTCGTGAAGGCTGCTGTAGACGTGAGTTTGACTCAAGCCCGATCCGTGAAGCTCCTCGCCTCAAACCTAATAAGAAATGGCCAGTTCCGAACCCTTCAAGACTGTGCACCAACGGCCGATACGTTCAATACTGACATTACGTGTACGGTCCAAGAGCTGGAACGCTGTAACACTTGGGAAGACTGTTTATTTCACATAAGAAATGCGGAAACGTGCACCATTTCGGCTGAGTCTCATCTAACCGAGAACACTTGCTCCAGCCTATTCTCGGGTCCGGTAAAGATGTCAGTATAGGGCTGGATCTCAGATGCGGAAAAGAAGTTACTCATGGCCCGGCTCATTAAGTTGGAGCACGAAATAAACAATGCCAAGCTGTTGTTCAAAGCTTTTGCTAAGAACTAGAACTAGAAAATAAGAATATATTTTTGAAATAATAAACAAAGACTCAAACAAGAAACAATAGCTATTAAATGCATGGAGTGTTTTAATATTTTTCAAGTCTTTTGTTTCTAAGAAAATATCTCAAATGCCAAAGTGGCCTTTTACTTAATTAAGTATACCTCGAGATTGTTGAAGATAAATTGCCAAAATAGATTTTACAAAGAAGCAGGCTTGAATCCAAAAGGGTACAAAAGTAATGATGAAATCATAACAACAACACTAAGAGCAACTACAATGGTAAGACTCCTAATGGAGTTCTTATCATTTGTTTATTAATTTTTTTTTAATAGTTAAGCATTGTTGGTTAATGTGTAAGTGCAATGGTGAGACTCCTAAGGGAGGTTCTTAGAATTAAAAAATTAATAAACATCGAATTAATGAAATTGAAATTATTATTTATTGAATGATTAAACATGAATATACAATAATTTATAATTAATCTTGATCATTGAATTTTTTCCAAATATTTTCAATTAAGTCATTTTTCAACTGGTCATGAATCCACCGATCACGAACATGACTCCGAATTTGAAATATATTACCGAGATTCGTAGGCATGTCGGTAGAATATGACATATCCACCTGAGAACTTCTGGATATGTCTCCTTCTTTAAATTCAGATGTATCATACTGAGTGCATCCATCTCGTTTATTTTCCATTATCATATTGTGCAGTATGATACATGTTCTCATAATCTTCCCGATTTTTTCCTTGTCCCATATAAGAGATGGGTTCCTCACAATCGCAAATCGAGTTTGCAATACTCCAAAAACACGCTCCACATCTTTTCGGGTTGCTTCTTGAACTTTAGCAAACAACTCCGCTTTAGGACCTTGAGGGAGTGACATATATTGGATAAATGTATGCCATTTTGGATATATACCGTTAGTGAGGTAGTACGGCAAATCATACGTGTGTCCGTTGACCCTTGGAGCTCGACCGTGTATGATGTCATCAAAAACAGGTGACCGATCGAGGACGTTGATATCGTTTAAGGTTCCTGGAGGACCAAAAAAAGCATGTCATATCCAAAGATTTTGTGATGCTACAGCCTCTAAGACAATTGTTGGCTTTCTTGATCCACGGGTGTACTGTCCTTTCCAAGCGGTTGGACAATTTTTCACTCCCAATGCATAGAGTCAATGCTCCCTATCATCCCGGGAAACCCGCGTATTTCTCCAATATCGAGTAGTCTCTGAAGATCATCTGGTGTGGGTCTTCGTAGATACTCATCTCCAATTAACCATATTACTCCTTCAGTGAAATTTTCTAAACACCTAAGTGCCCGTGGTTTCACCGAGTCAAAGATATTCGTCAACCGGATCAGCCGGAAAACCATAACCAAGCATACAAATAGCTTCATCCAATCTTCGGTCGAAGATGAGGACATTTTTCGTAATTTGTGAACTCGATATATAAATTAACATGGCTGCAAACATTTACCAAATTTTCGAACTTTACATGTTAGAACACTTTGTATTTTTCTAGATTAGGTTAAGTATAATTTATTTATTGTCATTCATAATATATTGCAATATCTAACGATAATATCTTACTAGATTAGGTTAAGTATAATTTGCACTATGCTAGTAAAATCACATTAAGTAGAAACTCTAGCAAAGTTTTGTTAGATTCGGTTTTAAGTTTACGTTACGTTATATTGTGTTATATATTGAAATTATTTAATTTAAAATCTTACATAATGAAATGAATATTAAATATGAGATATGATAGTAAAACAATATACATTATACGATAGCTTTGTTATGTTATCTTATCTAAGAACATGTAAATTTATTATAAACTATGTAAATAAAATGTCATATATTGTATCCTATCTTGCCTAAACATTTGTAATGTAATTTCATAATGTATTGTATAATTTGTATCCTATCTTATCTATAATTAACATCATATAATCTTATTATAAACTATATAAACAAAATATCCTATATTGTATCCTATCTTACCCAAACATTTGTAATGTAATTTCATTATGTATTGTATAATTTGTATCCTATCTTATCTATAATTTCTTAATTGTAACTTATTGTATCTTAATATAATTGTATCTTACTCTATCTTCATATATTTCCACAATGTATTGTATCATATTTTATCAAATGTTTTTAGTGTAATTTCATCACATAGTTTCAGAATGTAGTTTACTTTCATACAGTAGCTTTGTTAACAAGAAGAAACAATACCTTTAACTTGTGATTGTGGAGAAATGAGATCTAGTAGAGTGTAAAACACAATCAACTAAACGAAATCCTTGTACTAAAACGTTTGAGGTAGTTTTGCAGAGTGGTAGAGATAATGAAGACAGTAGAGTAGAGAGATTTTACAGGTTCTGAGTACAAAGAGGAGCAAATGAAATTGCTCATAGCCTAATACAAACTGACTTATAAAGGGAAGATAGAGCAACAAAACACCCATGACTTGGTTCAAAAGGGAATACATACATAGAAGAGACTACCCGTGAGTGAATATGGAAGAGACGTCAGCTTTTGTCTTCAACGGGCACGTGTTATTGTACTTCACCTGTAAAAAAAGAAAAAGAGATCATAAATCAAATAAAAAAGACAACCAAATATCAAGCCAAACTATTCTAATGTAAACCACAGTTTCAGTTTGAATACCAAAGATAGAGAGCTAAACAAACCATCATTTTTCACATCAACTCACACATTAGTTTGAGCTTTAAGTTTAACTCCATCTCGGTTAGTGGCTCTTTCTTGTTTAATAAACTCTGGAGTAGGTTATTCTTAGAGATTCTTTCTTTTGTTTCCAACATCTCTGCAAGCTTTCCCAGTTCTTGTTTTTTAGCAGTCTTCTTCTTCTTATTAGCCGCTTTAGCGGCCTTGACTCCCATTGGTCTACCCTCTTCTTCTGCCACTGCCTCTCCTCCATCCACATCCACATGAGTTTGTTTGCGTTTCTCTTTTCCACCATCCTTGTCCACATACACCGAACACCATTTCTTATTGTGTCTGAGCTCTCTCCAAGCGTGTTCAAGGGTGAACTTGAACTGGTGATCATTGTAGAAGATGTCTAACGCATGTTTCATCACATTATTATCATTCTGCCCACTCTTCTGTTCCCTTAAAGCTGCTTCATAGGCACCAACGAATTTTCACACCTAGTCGTTGACCCTAGACCATCTTTGCTTGCATTGACTTGCCTCTCTAGGTGTTGTCCCAATGAGTTGTGGATTTGAATTGTAATAGTCTTGGATCATCTTCCAAAATGTCCCACTTCTTTGCTCATTGCCTACCACATCATCCTTGCTCGTGTTCATCCAAGCCCCTATGAGGATTACATCCTCTTGGGGGCTCTACTTCCTCCTTTGACTGACCGCAGAGCCATCTTGACTCTGCCTACTACACCAGAGAACTTCTGATGATCCTAGTTCAAATGTGCTTTGACTGTTTAAAAGGCTCATAAAACCTTGGTTTGAACTCATTTTTAAAGAAGTCTCCATATTTCTCTAGTAGGAACACAGAGAATTATATATGTGAATGTATGTTTAACTCCTAGTGAAGTTAATTCTAAACAGCTAGAGACAATTGAATTGTGTCTACCTACTACTTAAGTTAAAAAATTTAGTTGAGAACAAACCAAGTGTTTATTTGAAAACATTTATGTTCAATGATTTAACATATATCTGTCTTTATGATCAACATTTGAGTTGAAAGATTTAACATATTTCTGTCTTTTAATTGAACATTTAAGGTGAAGAATTGAACATATGCTTGTATATAAATTCAACATTTAAGTTCTTTTATGAATAAATGTTTATTGTTTTCTATTAATGAACATATATCTGTTAATGTTTCAGACTTTACTTCACCTTGAAAATATGAATTTGATTATACATTATTTAACACATGTGGTAAACCAAATAAAGGAAATAAAATAGTAAATCGAAAAGAGAAGGAAAGATTACAAACCTCATAGTCTTTACAGACGAAGTACCTCTTCCCAGGGAGGTAGTCATAATGATCCTCCTCATCCACCTTGTTCACACAAAGTTTCCCACATGGGCAGATTTGGACAATCCCTTTTTCAGCATCTAAAACTGCAGCTACCCGGGACCGGTACTCCTTCTGCTTCTTGATTGAACGCCTTTCATCATCACCCATTTCCCAATCCTGCAAAATTAGAAGAAGAAGTCAGCAACCTAATCGATTTCAAAACAAATAATAAAAAAAACGAAACCAAAGATCATATCCCATATTCATTTGATAACCTGAAAAACACTAAAACGATCCCCAAAGCTAATAGAAAACCTAAATCGATTACAAACTCTACACTCAAGAACAGATAGTTTCAAACATGCAATCGATTGTAGAGGCTATTAGGAGGATAGGAAGCACATATCGGAACCCAGATTTTAAATCCCCTATTCGAAAAGAAAACCCCCAAATCGTTTTGAATAATTTGTGAAAACCCTAATCGACATGACAAAATCCCAGATTGATTCGAAAACAAAACGCCAACACTAAATCGAACCCTATAACCCCTAATATGCGAACCTAAAATCCCCAAAAAAATCGAGACCCTAGATCCCCAAATTTTCGAACCCTATTTCCCCAAAAACGCAAACACTAAACCCCAAAATATGCAAGAAAACAACCTAACCTAATCAAAATCAAAGAAAAACCATGAGGATTGGTTCGATTTACCTCTGAAAATGAAGAACCCTAGATCGCCTCTCCCCTTTTTTTTTTCGTTTCTCTCGCGAAAATAATTTTTTTTCACCACCCGTAAAGACAATAAACTCGCCCCACCAATCCGCACAAGCCAGGTGGATAAGAACTCGACTCTTAAATTGCTTATTTAAGAAACGATTCTTCGTTTTCTCCGCAAATTTATTATTATTATATTCAAATTTTTTTTAAGAACCGTTATTAAAAACCGGTTAAAATACCCGCTATAGCTGCTCTAAAGAAGCTGTTTTGGCATACGCAGATTGATATTCTCATGATTGTAACTGTTGGAGTGCAGGCCAATCCTGATTAATTACAAATTTACAAGCCAACCCATTGAGTGAGCCACGCCTTCTGCTTCCAAGATCAGGAGCATAAACCCATCTCACTGATTAATAATCACTCAACATTCGATAATTTCAAATTGACTTAAGGAAAATTTTATTCTGTGCTAAAGCACGGACTATAATCTAATTTATATATTATTTTGGTATGACAATTCGTATTATTTTGTCATATCCAATTGTGTGTATAGATATATAAGATCGGCTCTGTTGGTTACGTGATTATAGTTTTCTAATATCTTGGATACCTAAACTTATGATCTGAAATGAAGCTGAGTGGAAGATTCGTGTTTTTTTTTTTATATATGAAACAAGTAACAAACTTATCACGTTCGACCCCTCGGAAAAATTGTACACTCCATAAAGATATAAATTTTGAACCTGGACTCTTTCCTATTCACACTCAAAGAAATTCAGAGCAATGACAAAGCAATACAAAGCTCTTATTCTACTCCTCTCCATCTTCTACCTCTGCTCGTCGGTACTTACGGCAGCCACCGTCACCACTGACCCAACTTCCAAAGAAGCACAACACTTTATATAATCTTCTTGCAAAACAACAACGTACCAATCCTTGTGCGTTGATGTTCTCTCGATCTACGCCAATACGATCCAAACAAACCCTCGATACCTCGTGAACACCGCTATAGCCGCGAGTCTGAACCAATCCCGATCCGTGAAGCTCTTCGCCTCTAACCTATTGAGAAGTGGCCAGTTCCGGACCCATTCGGACTGTCAGCAATCCACTAATACTTTCACTTCTGACTTGAATTTAACGATCGAAGAGCTGGAGCTTTGTAAAAGTTCACCTGACTGTTTGTTTCACCTAAGGAATGCTGAAAGTGCGACCATTGCGGCTGAGTCTTATCTCGTTGCTCCAGCCAGTTCTCGGGTCCGGTAGAGATGTCAATCCAAGGCCGGATCTCGGGTGCAGTAAAGAAGTCACTCCTGGCCCAGCTCGTTATGTTGGAGCACGAAATAAACAATGCCAAGTTGTTGTTCATAGCCTTAGCTAAAAACTAGAACTACTAAATAAAGCATTTTCCAAATAATACTCCGCCACCCAAAGGATGGATTTGCCTTAACTTTGGCTGTTAGTCGACTTGTGTACTTCCGGAAGATTCCGCCTCTGTGAATTCGCTCACATCGAACTGTGTATACATATGTCGTTCGTCTTCGACAATCATATTGTGGAGTATAATACATGCGCGCATAATTTTTCTAATTTTCGTTTTATCCCAGAGAAGAGCGGGATTTTTAACAATTGCAAATCAAGCTTGCAAAACTCTGAAAGCACGCTCGACATCTTTACGACAAGCTTCTTGGTGGGTGGCAAATAAAGATGCTTTCTCGGTTTGTGGAAGTGAAATAGATTGGATAAACAATGCCCATTTCGGGTAAATTCCGTCTGTGAGATAGTACCCTAAACGATATTCGTTCCCGTTCACTACATACCTCACTCTTGGTGCCTGTCCTTGTAAAATATCATTGAAAACAGGAGAGCGATCAAGAATATTGATATCATTTAATGTTCCAGGTGGACCGAAAAACGCGTGCCATATCCAAAGATCTTGGGAAGCAACTGCCTCTAAAACGATCGTCGGTTTACCAGAACCTCGAGAATATTGCCCTTTCCAAGCAGTAGGGCAATTTTTCCACTCCCAATGCATACAGTCGATACTTCCCATCATGCCCGGAAATCCTCTCAGCTCTCCAATAATGAGTAGGCGTTGAAGATCTTCAGCGGTTGGTTTTCTTAAATATTCGTCCCCAAAGCAAGAAATGATTCCGTTAACAAAATGGTCCAAACACTGTAGAGATGTGGTTTCACCAATGCGGAGATATTCGTCCACTGCATCTACCGCGCAACCATATGCTAGGATACGAATTGCTGCTGTACACTTCTGGAGTCCGGAAAAACCATACCTACCGATTGCGTCTCTTCTTTTCTGAAAAAAGGAATTTCAGTTGATAGCTTATCGATAATACGAATGAATAATGACTTATTCATTCTAAAGCAATATCGAAACATAGGATGGGTGAAAGTGGCATTTTCAGAGAAGTATTCCATAGCTTCATGTGTCCGTCTTCACGATGTCTTTCTATATGGATTCTTTTTTTCCTTTGTTTTCGAATTGGTCCAGAATCATTGGAAGAGTACATAGCTTCTTCTAATTGTTCGTTGAATAGGTTATCGAATTCCTCATTCAACGCTTCTGTTAACTCTTCTCGGGAAGACATAGCCATACCAAAAGAAGAGAAAGAAAAGATTCTTGAAAGATAGTAGATTGTTGATTTTTGTAGGTGGAATTTATTTGTTAGAAGAGATATAGATGAAATTTGTGGTGAGAAAGTAAAAACTGAAAATGTAGTCCTAGATTTATAGGAAGAAGATGCACTTGCTTTGTTATGTCTGTGACCAAAATTGAACTCTTTATTACAATATGCCAAATAACAAAATTGAACTCTTTATTACAATATGCCAAATAACAAAATGTATTTTGTTGTCTTCTCCTGGACATGTATCCGTGAGTGTAGCTGTTCTGTCCGTGAGTCTCCTGTTCTGTCCCTGAAACAGAACCCCAACTGCAGTCCTTGTTGGATGCCTCATCGGTGTCCTCCTTGGAAAAGCACATAAATTAAGATCAAATTTTCATTCAAACATTGATATACTGAGAATGAACATACGCATGAATTCATTAAAACATAGTCTTACAACCAAGTAAAACACATACCAAAACAAACACAATATACGCATCTTACACCTAATTCAAACACACACCAAATCAGAAAATCATACAAGGACTGAGACATAGTTTAACACATAATACAGAACAGAATCATAGCAAGATATCGTTGATAAGTTTCAGTTTTAGTTGCTCTTCAATGTCAGATAATGGACCAGGTTTAGCAAGCAGACACTCTAACAGTTTCTTATTAGTTATTTTGTCAGACAATTCATGTTCTTGCTGCTTCAAGGCAAAATCCTTTTGCCTAACATCCACAATCTCTGAACCCTATCTAAAGCGTCGCCTCCATCTTCAGTTGCCGAACGTTTCCCTTTACCTTTGGCCGACTTAACACCCTTTGGCCGAGCTTCAGATGTCTCAGAATCCCCTATGTTAACAGTTTCCTGTGACTCACCTCCACCATTAACTCGCTTACTCCTCTCTGTTTGTTTTGTCGGGTGTAAAGCACACCACTTCTGATCATGTCGTAATGCTCTCCACGCGTGTTCCATGGTGAACTTCTTCTTGTAGTCGTTCTCGTAAATCTGGTGGGCTAAC
>OVBA01009542.1:0-10401 GCA_900406435.1 Lepidium aucheri | reverse complement strand
TTCCATATGTGAGATCTTTTTATTAAGTTGGATCTGAAAATTTATAAACGTCTAAATTTTTAAGACATTATTCAAAATATGTATTAAGCAATGCACGAGTCCATATCTAGTTTAGTATAATTCCCTTTTACAATGAGCATTCTAGGCTATTTATAGAGTCTTGAGTCTAACTGTCCTTCTGGATCTTTCTCCGCTTTCTCCGCTGTTGATCAATTCAAACTCTAATTCACCCGTTATCTCTAGAGATGGATCCGACTCTAGCTCGGGTGAGACCCGAGCTTTATTTTGAATTGACTCGAAGTGGGCTAGACTCCTTAGATGAAGTGGGCCTCACCTTCTGATAGTTAAATGAGCCTCGCCAGGGCCATGTACCAACACATCCCAAAACAATCATAGGAAGTACACCAGGGGAAGTGAATTTCCACGGATCTATATCTTGGCTGATGATGGCTATAACTGGAGAGAATATTGTCAAAAGAATGTCAGAGGAAGTGAATTTCCACGGAGCTTTTATAAATGCACACATCCTAATTGTGAAGTGAAAAAGCTATCCGAAAAGTCTCACGATGGATAGATAACTGAGATTATATACAAGGAAACACATGACCATCCTAAACCTCAACCTAATTGGCCAAACTCTAGTGGTCTTGTTATGCCTAGTTGCCTACACAAGAAGAAAGATTGGACAGATTTTCTTTAACTGGCCGAGATGGTAAATGATCATAAAACTAGAGACAAATATATACTATTAATCGTCAACAACATGTATACCTTCAGTTGTTCCTTCTCCTTTATAGAGAAGGGATATAGCTTCTACAACGTGTCTCCTCCTGTAGAGCATAACGGTCATCCAGAAGTATCTAATGCCTCTGCAAATGAAGATGATGATGTTGTTGCAATGTCAAATAGGAGCAATAGTGACATGGAGGACAATGATACATTCCCAAAACAAAAGTATTAGAATTAAAACAAAGGTTTTGGGTTACTTGCATTGAAAACATGTTTTGACTCACACTAGATGCTTTGTTGTGAAAATATATGCAGGAGGATGGATGAGACGATGAAAATAACTCCACTTGTTGAACCCATAAGAGAGCCTTGTGTTGTTGTTCAAACTCGAAATGAAGTTAATATATTAGATGATGGGTATAGGCGGCGTAAATACGGCTAGAAAGTTGTAAGAGGCAATCTTAATCCCAGGTTTGTACATAGCAGTGATAGCACTAAACTTTTCACTCTCTGCTCGAATACACAATCAGAAGCATGATCTAAGAACTAGAGGTAGACTGATTAAGTCTATCCATATGTTAATGGAATATAAGTCTATGTAAAACTCTACTTGTGCAACAACAGTTTTGGTCAGAACATGAAAGTCAAAATGCTCATATGTCTCGATGGTCTAGCTGATTCTGCTCCAATCTGTTACTGCATAATAATTGAATTTATCAAGTATCTTCGATTGGGCTAATGCAAGAGCTATTACAAATGCACGCTTATTGGATACCCAATGACAAAACATGTAGAGAGAGTGTCGCACGATCCAAAACCTGTTATAACCACATATGAGGGTAAGCACAATCATGGTGTACCAACTGCAATGTCTAACATTACCAACAACCATGACATGTCAGTACCCAGATTCATTCCAGAAGAAAAAGAGAGAGAGAGTTTTGTGAAAAGTTTTCTGTTATTCATCAGAAAGTGACTTAGTCACGTATTTTGTACAAGTTTTGAATTACCGGAACAAACCGGTTTAGAATGTACAGCATATAATTGTATCTAAACAAATCTATAACTCAATATTCCCCCTCAAGATGGAGCATAAATGTTAATAATGTCCATCTTGCACAATAGTTTCCTGAACTGAGAAGGAAATAAAGGTTTAGTCAATAGATCAGCAAGTTGATTCTCTGTTCTGACATGTAGTGTCTTGATTAACTTGGCAGTAATCTTCTCTCGAATATAATGGCAGTCACGCTCAATGTGTTTTGTGCGCACGTGATACATGACATTGTTTGAACTATGTAGAGCAGAAGTGTTATCACATTTTAGAATTACGGGATCAGATGTATTAATCCATAAATCTTCAAGTAAACTGTGTAACCAAATGAGCTCACAAGATGCCAAGGACATTGATCTATATTCAGCTTCTGCTGAGGACATAGACACAACGTCCTATTTCTTTGACTTCCAAGATATGAGAGACGAGCCAACAAACATACAATAACCAGAAATTGATCTTCGAGAATTTGGACAGGAGGCCCAATTTGAGTCTGCAAATGCTGAGAGTTTCAGATCACTTGAAGCAGAGTAGAACAAACCTTGTCCTACAGTTCCCTTGAGGTATGATTTTGTATACTGCCTGAAGATGTGGAATACGAGGAGCTGCAGTGTATTGGCATAACTTATGTACAGCATATGTAATATCGGGTCTTGTGAATGTCAAGTACGTAATTTTGCCCAACAACTTTCTATATAATTCTACATCAGGTAGTAAATCAACAATCTCTTGAGATAATTTGATGTTTGGTTCAATTGGAATAGAGGATGGTTTACATCCAAGAAGACCAGTTTCATCTAATAACTCAAGAGTGTACTTTCTCTGACAAATAGAGATACATGTGGCATTGCGAGCAACTTCCAAACCAAGAAAATACCATAATTCACCAAGATCACGGAGTTTGAAGGCAGTTTATAAAGCTTGCTTTAGCAAATCAGTAGTTGCATCACTGATACTGGCTATTATAATGTCATCGACATAGACTAACACAGCCACATAAACATCACTAGAATTCTTTAGAAAGAGAGTGTGATCACCAGTAGAGTGTTTGAAGCCAAGATGTAAGAGAACTGCAGAGAATTTGAGAAACCATTGTCGGGAAGCTTGTTTAAGTCCGTAGAGATTTTCTGAGTTTACAAACTGCGTTAGGAGGAAACTCTTCCCCCTTTCTTGGAGAGTATCCAGGTGGTAACCTCATGTATATATCCTCCTGAGAATCACCATTCAAGAAAGCATTTGATATATCCAATTGAGTGAGTTTCCATCCTTTAACTGCAGCAACTGCAAGCAATAGTTTTACTGTGGCCAACTTAGCTACAGGCGAGAATGTTTCCACATAGTCTAAACCTTCTTGTTGTGTGGAGTCTTTTGCCACTAATCTAGCTTTATATCTCTCCAAAGCCCCGTCAGCATTTAGTTTGATTTTGTAAACCCATTCACAACCAACTGATTTCTTGCCTTTTGGAAGAGAGCATACAAGCCAAGTTCCATTCTCTTCAAGTGCAGTAATCTCAACATTCATAGCCTCATGCCATTCTTTTATTGCCTGAGCTTGCTCATACGTGTGAGGTTTAGGAATTTTAGTAACTGCATTGGTGAAAATGAAGTACGGATCTGATAAGCATGAGTAACTCAATACATCAGAGATGGGGTGAAGTGTGGAAGATTCAACTGCATTAATGTGAAAATCTGCTAGATATGCAGGAGCCTTTCTGATTTGTCCTGGAGAGTTATCAACAGATGTATCTGCAATAGGAATTGCAGGAGCTGCAGACTGAGATTCTGAGGTATCTCCAATGTATTGTACAGTTTCTAACATCGCAAGTGAGATAGCAAATTTATTAGGCTGACGAAAGAAATCTGACCTTGCTGGAGATATGGTTATATTGGTTTTGAACGGAAAGAGATCTTCATAAAACACAACATTCCGTGAAATGAAGATTGTATGACTCTCTAGATCCAATAGTTTGTAGCCTTTATAACCAGATGGATATCCAAGAAATACACACGCACAAGCTCGATTTTGAAACTTGTGGCGTCCTTTTGGTAATGTAGATGCATAACAAATACAGCCAAAGGTTTTCAGATGAGTGTAATCTTGTGCTTTCTTCATCAACTTCTCATATGGAGATTTGTTTTCTAACAAAGCCGAAGGTGTTCTATTGAATAGAAACACATCTGTAAGAACGCAATCTCCCCAAAGACTTAATGGTAACTGGGACTGAAATAAAAGTGCTCTCGAAAAGTTCAATATGTGTTGATGCTTCCTCTCGACTATAGAGTTCTGTTCTAGAGTTTCTGGACACGAATGATAAGCAACAATTCCCTTTTCTTTGTATAGTTTGTCAAAGCGCAATTCTGGAGCACTATCCGAGCGTACTGCTTTGATCTTTTCTGAAAACTGAGTTTCAATCATTTTAATGAACTCTGGGAACACAGTTAAGACATCACTTTTCAGTTTCAGTAAATAAATCCAGGTTACTCTTGTGTCATCATCGACAATAGTCAGAAAGTATCGATATCCCTCTTGACTAGTTTCAGTGAATGGTCCCCAAAAAATCTATGTGAAGCAAATCAAAGGCATGATTGCCTAAATTCTGACCAGTAGGAAAAGGTAGTTTCTTCTGTTTAGCTCGTTGGCATATATCACAATGTACTAACCCTTTATTCTTATGTTTAGAAATCCCAAGTACATCTGTGAGTAAGTCTAGACGAGTAAAAGAAGTGTGACCAAGTCTCTGATGCCAAACACTTGCATCAATAACATAATTTGCAAGAAAAGAAACATTGCAATCTGAATCTTCAACATCGAGCGCATAAAGATTTCCAAGTCTCCTACCTCTGCCAATCACCAATTCCCTGGTGAGATCCTGTATCAGGCAAGAGTCAGGATCGAAGACAAAACGAGATCCAAGGTCTGTGGTCAATGAACTAACACTCAACAAGTTCAGCCTAAACTCAGGTATGTAAAGAATATTCTTCAGTGTGATGTCATTATTCACTGTAACAGTACCAATACCACCAACAAGAATTGTAGTACCAGTCGGAAGATTCACATAGTGTTGCACACTAGTATCCAGATCAAGGAAAGAATCTCGAATGTGTGACACATGATGAGTGACACCAAAATCAATGATCCACGTTTTCTCATCTGTCACATGTTTGGTCACAGCTAAGATACCAATAAATGTGAACGTAGAAGAGGAAAACGAGATACCAGATTTGTCTGCATTTCCAATATTAGAAGAGTTGGTTGTGTTCCTGTACATTGGATTGAGTGTGCAACTGAGAATTGAAATATGCAATGAAGTTCTGAATCTGATCTTTACTCATGTTGCCAATCAAACTTTCCAATCCTGCAGCATTTGAATTGCATGTACTAGGTACTGAGACTTGTGCAGTCATTGCAGAAGCAGATTTATCAGTCTGGTTCTTTCCCTTCTTCCAGCCAACAGGGTATCCATGTAGTTTGTAACATTTGTCAACAATGTGACTTGTTCCTCCGCTGTGAGAGCAGACTGGTTTCTTCTTTTGAAATGCATTCACTTCAGCTATTTTACCAGAATGATTAATTGCAGCAGTAGGACCAGAGTGAGATGCATTGACATCATCACTGACTTGAAAGATACTTGGAGAGATGGCAGCATTGAAACGTCTCTGACTATCATCCTGGTCCAAGATATTGTACACTTCAGCAAGAGTTAGGAATGGAGTTTTCATTATAATTTGTCCTCTTATGATCGAGTATTTCTCATTTAAACCAGCAAAGAACTTAATGATTCTTCCTCTTTCCAGACGTGCTTTAGTGGCTTGTAAACCTGCACAGTTAGAAGCACTGCAACAACCACAAGGCTCACTAGCTTCAGCACCATCAAGATTGTCCCGAAGAATCTTAAGTTGAGTATAATAACCAGACAAATCCATAGATCCTTGACGGAAATCATGTATTTGCTGAATGAGTTGAAAAGTGTGTGGCAAGTTTGTCATATGAAAACGATTAAGTAAATCATCCCAGATCTCAGAGGCATCATCAAACGAGAAAATGCTTCCATAAATTTGTGAAGAACCCGAATTCAATAACCAGGACTTGACCATGCAATTACAACGAGACCAAATCCGGAATAGAGGATTACCTTCTTCTGGTCTAGGTAAAGATCCGTCGATGAACGCAATCTTATTCTTCACATCAAGTGCGATCTTCATAGCAGAACTCCATTTGTTGTAGTTGGATCCATCGAGTTGTACATAAACAACGAGCAAGTCAGGATGATCTATGTTATGAAGAAATAGAGGGGAATGAACGTTATCAGGATTCATCATTGCAGAAGCGATCAGCTGAGCTTCCGGAGTTGAAGATGAGCTTCCAGAATGAGTTGTCCGTGTAGAACAACGAGCGTTGCGGCGGAGGGATGTTATCACCATACTTGTTCAAATCGGAGCTCAAATTGGACAACAGAAATAGTAGAATCAGATCTTAAACTGAGAAAGTTCTCTGCTCTGATACCATATTAGAGAAAATAAGAAGATGAGAAGATGAATTCAAGCTGAAATCGAAGAAGATGCAGCTAAGAAAGAGAGAGAGAGTTTTGTGAAAAGTTTTCTGTTATTCATCAGAAAGTGACTTAGTCACGTATTTTGTACAAGTTTTGAACTACCGGAACAAACCGATTTAGAATGTACAACATCTAATTCTATATAATTGTATCTAAATCAATCTATAACTCAATAACCACCAACACAATCAGCCTCGACTTAGGTGTTGGAATCGCATCTGATGGTCCTGACCATACATCAAGTGAGCATCAACATCAGCAACAACAAAATTTAAATTCAGAATTTTTTCACCAAACTCAAGCAAAAGGAGCTGTTGGATTCAGGTTTCTCCATGGTCCTTCTTGTTGAGACTGAACCGGTTAAAAGGGTCTTAACCAGAACCAGAGTTGCTAACCGGCGATATTTTGTTTAATCCAATTGAACCAAAGTCTTTTAATTTTTCGTTCTTTGCTTCAGTTCATTTGGGAAACAGTCTTCCTTGTTTCTAGGAACCACATTTCTCATTTCTCATTTCAGTTGTAATTTGCTTCTTGTACATTGTTTCAATTTGATCAAAGAAAAACAAGCAGTCTCAAGCAAAAGGAGCTGTTGGATTCAGGTTTGTCCATGGTCCTTCTTGTTGAGACTGAACCGGTTAGAAGGGTCTTAACCAGAACCAAAGTTGCTAACCGGCGATATTTTGTTTAATCCAATTGAACCAAAGTCTTTTAATTTTTCGTTCTTTGCTTTAGTTCATTTGGGAAACAGTCTTCCTTGTTTCTAGGAACCACATTTCCCATTTCTCATTTCAGTTGTAATTTGCTTCTTGTACGTTGTTTCAATTTGATCAAAGAAAAACAAGCAGTCTTAAGTACTGTGCTCTTGTGTAAGTCTTTGAGAAACTGAGACTCAACATTTTGGTTACACTTGGGCATTTTGGGTTTTTATTTGGATTCGGTTCAGATCTTTTCAGGATTAGATTTTTGGATACAGTAACTTAAGACTCATTTGGGTTTTTTGAATTTTTCAGGTTGAGTTCGAGTATAGATTACGGGTATCCATTTGGTTCTTAATTCGGTTCCGCTTTGGGTTTAGTTTCAGTTTTTTGGGTAAATAAAATTTGTATCCATTTGGGTATTTCGTCGGGTTCGGTTCCTCTTTTTCAAATTGATTTTAGTTTGTGTTTTGGGTATCAAGGTTTATGTCCATTGCTAATTTTGGTATTAGAGTGCGGTTACGGTCACAGTTTGATCCATACCACCAGTGGTAGTGTCAAACAGCAAATTGTTGACGGTAAAGCAATGACCACCAACAAGGAGTGGGTACTGGATTTGGAATAGTGTGTGGGAATGAGGTAAGATGAGATCTCAAAGATGAACGAAGCTATGGATGTGAGATGTCAATCTATGGAGTTGTCATTTACGAGAAAGATGGAGGATTCAATGCAAAAGATGGAAAGCTTGGTGAACAATTCTTGTGAGGCTAGGACGAGTAACTCAACTACTCATCAGCTGAGGCAAGAGAAACTCCATCCCTGCAAGCGACAACACCAACAGAAATGTGTTTGGGCCTACTGTGAATTAATAAGAGACTTGATTTTCCCAACTTCTCAAGAGGAATTCGATGCGTGGTTAAGCAAGGGACAAAAATATTACACGTTTTAGGATATGTCAATGGGTCAGCGAGTTAGCTTTGCCTCTTACCACCTCGAGGAAGAGGCGAATGGGTGGTGGCAAGCCACCGCTAAGGCCATGGATGAAGGTGTAACACCAATAACGTGTAAGCTATCTGAAGCAGAGCTTTGGTCAAGATTTGGTCCCACAGATGGTGAGAACTTTGATAAGGCACTATCAAAGATCCAACAGAAGCAGTTTTTGCGAGAGTATTTAAGGGAGTCTGAGAGGTTGAAAAAAAATGTTTATGGGTGGTCGCAGAATGATTTGTGGGAACTTTCATGGGTGGGTTATCACCAGCAATTGCTGATTCTATCCGGATTTTATGACTTTGTTTTGTGAGAGAGACTATTGATCTCGCGCGCATCAAGGATGAACAACTGCAGAAATAGTGAGGATCCTATCAGAGGGGTAACCCGAGTCAAGTTGCAACTCAGAGATGTTTTACTAACCCATCGATGAGTCCAAAGGCACCACCAAATCAAGAAACATTGACACCCCGAGCGAAGCCAAAGAAGAAGAGAAGTTTGGGACTTTGCTTCAGCTATGATGAGAAATACACACCTCGGTATAGGTGTTGCAAGTTTTAGATGATGTGGCTGGAGGGTAAGTGATGATACTCGATCGATCAATAAGAGTTTGGGTTTTAACGATCTAACGAACTAAGGAGCTATGAACCGAATATATTAATATTTATTGATTCTTGTGCACATGAGTGAACAACAAATGAAAATCGTATAGTCCTCTCTCTCTCCTTTTTTTTGTCGCCTCTTCATTATCCCGTTTTTCACTATTATAGCCCGCTCATTTAACCACTCATCTGTTATTCTCACCTCACTTCTCGCATCGAGCATTTGTTGACCATGTTCTTCTCCTTCGTCAGTTACTAAACAAAATCAAACTTGTAACCCGCTCAACCGACCCAACATTGGTTTGTGAGCTGATTAGTCTGATCAACTGATAGTGGCCCGATCTAATATGATAATGGGAAAAGCTGCTCGAGGCCCGGTATCAACAGTTATCCCCTAGCTTTTTTAGTTGTTTGACTAGGAAAGCTTGTTAGGATCTGTCCGCGTTTCTCGCTCCCATCTTCCGAGCTACAAGATTTGAATTTCAAACGCCTAGGTCTTTCGTGCCGCCTCTGAACTTCTCGTCTCAATCCTCTCCTTTAAATAATAAACTCCTAGCTAGCCCTTTTTAGGCTCCTTTTCGCAGCTTTGGTGCAATCATTCTGTTTCTGACATCGTTTGGGTTTTCCAGATCTGCGGTAGAGTTTGTAAGACCACGACTGCCATTGCGAATTAGGGCTTTGACCATCAAATCTCTCGAGGAGTTTTGGTCTCGTCATCACAACCCTGGTAGCGTCGATCTTCGTCTTCCCATCTCCCCAGAAGACATTCCTTCTCATTATATGTTTGGATCAACGTTGTATTTTGACGCTAGCAATCTTATTTTTCTGATTCTTGCCCCTTTTCTCGAATTGGTTCATTCACNCTCTCTCTCTCTCTCTCTCTCTCTCTCTCTCTTTCTCTCTCTCTCTCTCTCTTACAATTGATGCCTTCTTTCCTTTTTCTTGCTATCACCATCCTCACTTTGGCCATGGAATGCAAAAGGTCGATATGCCCCGATGTTTTTCAACATCTTTTCCAGATCAAACACACCAGGGTTGGCGGCTGTCCATACTTCTATCTTGTCCCACACAAGGGAACGAAAATTATCACCGAGCTCCCGTACCGCAAGGACGGCTGGAAAGAAAGATTCTTTGATTTCAACCAAAGGAGTCTTCGATCAGATCTTTTCCACTTTCTAAGATCCTGTCCTCTACTAATAGAGAGAATGGTCACGATCGTTTGGTTGTGTGTCTGATTTTATTATTTCTTTTATACACCTTTTTGTTTGACTTTTGTTTTTGAGTTTTCATTTAACTGACCCCCTTTTTATATACTTTAGTGCGCTTTGATCCAGTTCTTCTGTCAGAATCATTGAGAGCTCTTATACACCGACTTAGTCGAGGTCGTGCTGATTTGAGCATGTTTGACCCTCTGTGTGTTTGTCAAGCTTTTTTCCGACTCTCCTACTTATGCATACAATGGGGAACCCCCGCTGTTTCATCTAGCTAGGGGTCTAAAGGCTCCAAGCCCCCAAATCCCTCAGATCGCCGTCATAAAGGTTGGTTTTTATCGGACCTTTTACCGAGTTTTCTTTTTCAGTGTATGTTCGGGTTTTTTTTTCTTTTAAGGGGTCGAAGGGTCCGCAGTCATCTTGTTAGGCCAATGTTTGGGTTTGCTCTCCCGAGCATGTTGCTGACCAAGATGCTTGCCCGTTGGACATCCCCGCTGCGAACGAGGTTCCTGACTTTATGGATCAATGATGAGTGTGATTTTTAATGGTTTTAGAGCACTATTTTAGGTTGTT
>OVBA01009541.1:0-10406 GCA_900406435.1 Lepidium aucheri | reverse complement strand
ATAAACGAGTCTAAAACATAAATGAGCATGAGTCAAAACGTAAATAACACGTGTTAAAAAAATTTATTTAAAATTGTAATGCATAAAAACTTAAGTAAATAGAAATAAAAAATATATTTCGTGTACAAAAAATATTGTTGATCACTATAAATTTATTTTTAATATATCGNTTGTTGATCACTATAAATTTATTTTTAATATATCGAATATATATATAATTAAGTAATTAATAAATTTACACATACAAATCAAACCATAAAATAAATAAATAAAACAAACAAATATTACATATAACTTGTGCATATCACTGGATATCATCTAGTTCTATAATATTTCTTTTTCTCCTGTCACCTAATGCGGAGGTTAAGCCCAGTAAAACCATTATAAGGCCCATAAAATACAATCCAAATAAGTGATTAAACAAACAAGTACGGTTAGTGCCTTAAATTAGAAAGTAACTTATTAATTGAAAAACAATAGTTATGAAGAAAACAACAACAATTATTGATAGGTGCAGAGAAGTAGTACAATGGTCTTATTGGTTCAGTCCTTTATTCAGGTCCAATTATGTGGTCATTTTTAATGACTTTATTGCCCTCAGATTTTAGGTGTACTCTAATCGTACTCATTAAACAAATGTCAGTAATAATTGAAACAATTAATATGAATGTAGCTAAATTTATTAATAAAACTCATATTGCTCTCACTTTATGATAATTTATTTATAGATAACCTATTCACATGGGCATGGTTGGTTCTAATCGTTCACTCTAGTTTTTATTCTCTAATTAACATTACGAATGCTATGTCTAAATCTCACCTACTAATTCCTCCTAATATTACCGACAAAAATTATTCCTTGTTAGGAGTATAAACTTTAAGTTGTTTAATATTATCCATGCTAATTGTTTTTAAATTTATCACAGTGGTTATTTTCATATTTTATGTAGATGTTGATCCAAAAAAAATTATGTAGATTTAAGCATTCGGATTTTCGCAGAATTGGTCAAAAACCAAAGTATTTTCGAATATAAGACCCGATTGGTAATTGCTTTCGTTGTTTTAAAAAATAAAAATATTTGTAAGAGATTGAAATTAAGCTAATATAAATGGTTTGATTATAAATTCTTACGAATTTTTTTTTTTCAAAACAACGAAAATAGTTACCAATGAAAAACATAATTTGGATTAGTTAGTTTTAGCGATATGTAACCAAATATGTGTATTACTACCCATATTATATTTAATACTCACAAAAAACACAAACAATGATTCAATATTTATAAAATTGGTTAATTTTTTTGACAAATACAATTAAGAATTGTTGAATTTGATCAGATCTTTGATTATTTGGATACAAAAATCTACATTCCATTTGAATATTTATGTTATTGTTTTGATATTGTATTTCTTAGTTTGGATTGGTTTAGGTTCACATATTTTTTGCTTCATGTCTAGTAATATTATGTATGGAGTACTCACATATGTCTCATTTCAAATATGGGCGGTTTGTTGGTTTTGACTATTTTATGAGAAGTAACTTTTGAGAGTTACATTTCTAAAAGAAAATAACTAGTATAATAGTAATAAAATATAAACGTAAAAATATATAAAAATGTAAATAAACGCATACAAAACAATTAGAATCTTATCGGTAAGTTAAATGTTTCAATTGATTACGAGCTTTATCAAAACCATTACCAATAAAAAAAAAATGTTCAGTTCCAATAATTTATAGACATTTGGGATTTTGACTAGTCCAAGCAACACTCACTCATGAGATCTCTTTTCGATGCTACATTAATTTTAATTTGTAAAGAATCTCAGTTTCAAAGTTGTATTTTGGCTAAAACCATTGTTTTGTAGTCTTCGAGGTCTTGTCCTCCTTTATTTGCACGCCTCCTTTTTATTATCTTCGTATTCGTATTTATCATCTACGCATTATGATACCGAAAATTTAATTTGGAATTAAGTTTTTAATTATCTTGTTGACAGTTTTTAGCAGTATATTAGTATCACTCATCAAATGTTTTAATTATGGAGTACTAAATTAGGGTTACTAATTATTTATTTTTTCATATTACTTGCTGATCTTTGTAACCACAGTATATCAAAATTTGAAGAATTATACAACTTAATATTCATACAAAAAAATCCAGAGACCAATAGAGATATAGATTAAAAAACTGAAAAAACTACAAATAGAAATAGAAATACAAAACTGAATTATTGTATATATTATTTAAATAAATATAGTTCAGAAATTTAGTTTTATTCTATAATATATCATTTATATTTACGTTTACCGTAATTGAAATTCATTTTGTCTGTAACTTTATACTTATAAAGATCACAATAATTATTATGTAACATGTATTATACTCTAACCAAATATCTTTATTTGATTTAACCTAGTTATAAAAAAGGGAAATTGAAACAAATGACAGAGATAATTTCAAAAATGAAAAAGTGACATGGAGAAAAATCTAGGTTACTGTTTATTGACAATTGTGATTTTACTTTTATAACACATTGCTAATAATAATATTATCACATTATTATTTTTGTTGTATACAGTATTTATCTTAAAATTTGTCGTTGTAATTATGAAAACTCTTTCTTATACATCTTAATTTTCTCTATTATTTATATATATATATATAATATATACACAAAAAATACTATTATATTACCAATACTAGCTATAATATTATACATATAAACAAAACATTATATTGTTAATTTTGTAAGAGAAAATAGAAAATCGAAATCAGATTGCAAATTATCTCGTTATAATTGTCATTTCTCTAATTTCAAACTTTTTTTTTTTTGTCATTTCACCAATTCACCCTACTAAAAAAGTAGCTGTAGTCCAATAAAATACTTCGAATATGGTTTCTGATCATTAAAACTTTTATAAATTATAAAATTTCTTATCCACCATAAGACTACATTCTCTAGCCATCCAAATGGTACAGTATATATATATAATATCAATAAATTCCACTAATTTTGTTTGAATTTTGCAGTTTACGATAAAAATGTATTTATGTGTAAACATGCACGTGACGCCAATAAAAGAGAGAAGAATCACAATTTACAAAAATAGTAAAAATAATTTCAAAAAAACTTTGGATTCTTGGTACAACGAGGCATTAAAGTCTCTGGCTCTCATATTTACAATGGTTATCTTTGGACAGTCAAAATCTTTCATTTACTAATTATTCATTTATTGTTTTATATTTAATAATCCCATGTAACATTTGTGCAACCTCACTTTCTATTTATATTATTATAATCTAACTATAACTAAAAGCTGCAACATTTCTGATGCCATCTTGGTTTGTCACTTTGTTCTATAATCATCACTATTATATTTTTATTCTATTCTTAATTTAGTTACTTTTGTTTAATCATATAAGTATTATTAATTCATCAACAGCTGTTTTATTTTCTACTTTTGTTGAGTGGAGAAAGTGGAACTTTTTTTTTGGACTTAATCGAAACGGTTTTATATGTTAAAAAATCCTTGATTTTTTTGCTTAAAATTTAATACTAGATGATATTCCTAATTTTAACAATTAATAACACTCTTTTTTAATGCTCACCTCTAAAATTTCTAACTTTTTTTCCCTCCCATCAAATTTATACTCTTACATATATATATATATATATATATCCATTTAGGAAACGAGTTTGACCAAGTGGTTAATGTTCACCTCTACCGTTTTTTCCGTTCAAAATTTGATTACAAATAAACACATAACGAATTATAGATTATACCTTATCGATCAAATAGTTAACAAAATTTTCTTATCACCCAACATATTTGGTTAAGACTTTATATTACATTCAAAATATTTAGTATTTTTTGTTATATTATTACATCTTTATGTCATTTTTTATAACTGATATCCTTTAGTATTCTTTTTTTTCAAGAAAACAAGTATTTTTTGTGATATAACAATACAAACTTAACATATTGAAATGATTTTAAAACCCATATATACCAAATAATAAACTAATATATTAATGATTTTTGTCGTGTAGATGCTACTATTTATATACATTCATGTTATCTTCCAGAGTCTCGTGGTTACTTACATGAGCGAGCACCAACTTCACTTTTTAAGCTAACTTGTTCCATCTTTTCTTCTTTCTGGTTCGTCCATTTCATAAACCATTAACTCAAGATGGCTAAGAAGAACAGAACCTCGTGGTTCACTGCCGTGAAAAAGATTCTCTGGTCACCGTCAAAAGATTCCGACAAGAAGACTCATCAAACTGAAGAAACTGATTACAAGGTCTTAATTAGTACCACTTAACCTTGTCTTCTCAATAGTGTTTTAGATTCATAGTTTAAGCTTTAATTTTTGGGTTTAATGCAGAGAAAAGAAAAGAAAGGATGGATTTTTCGAAAGACCAAACTAGAAACCATAAGCTCTGAAGTAACTGATACTGTCCCTAAGAATAAAATTCCTGCGGCGGAGACAGAGGAGGGAGTTAAAACGGCGGTGGCTTTCTCCGCGGTGGATAAAGCTGTTGCTGAGATCGTTAAGTTTACGGAATCTCCGGGTTTTATTAAACGTCATTGGGCTGCCATTATCATTCAGACATCTTTCAGAGGTTACCTTGTAAGTATAAAATAAATCCTTTTTTTAAAATGATTTATTTGCTGATTTTTATGATTTTTGAAATACTAAAAAATCATGTGTTATTAAATTTTTTGGTCTAAATACTGTATATTTGAATGAGCTTAATTTTTTTTTACCAAAAACTAAAATTATGTTATCTTTAAGTGAGATACTAGAAAATCCCAATCCCTCTGTTTCACAATAAATGTCGTTTTATAATTGTTTTTCCGTTTTAAAATAAGTGTCCTTTTAAATTTACGATGTATTTTTACCATAAGTTGTCTAACTTAACTTCATTATTAACCAATTAAAAAAATATCAAGAGTCAACTAGTTTTTAGGGATATAATATAATTTTCATACGTTTTTCAAATTTGTATGAAAAATGCTAGAATTACACTTATTAAAAAACATTGAGAGTATTTTTTTTTTTAAAGTTCGTCCATTTGCTAATTATAATTGATTTGCAAATGCTAAAACTCATGTATGTACATTTTTGTCCAAACTTGTTTATTTTTAATGACTTTAAAACTTGTTAATATATCAATTAAAAACCATATATTATTGGAATTTCGTGTCAATATTTATGTTAATTTTTGAATGCGAATATTTTCTAAAAAATCTACTTTTTGTTTAAAAAATTGTCTTATATATGAAATTATTTGAAAAATATAAAAAGGCAAGAAGAGCATTAAGGGCATTGAAAGGGATAGTGCAGCTACAAGCATTAGTGAGAGGTAATAATGTAAGAAACCAAGCCAAACTGACATTAAGATGCATCAAAGCTTTGGTTCGAGTTCAAGATCAAGTTCTTAATCATCATCAACAACAACGTTCAAAAGTCTTATTATCATCACCATCTAGAAATTACCACACTGAAGCAAGACGTAACTCAATGTTTGCTGAGTCTAATGGTTTTTGGGATACCAAAACTTATCTTCAAGACATTCGGAGTCGTAGATCTCTGGTTAGTGAGCTTCAAACTTCACAAGTAACACATTCTTTCATTGTTCTTGTAATTATAACAATTCATTGTTTGGTTTTTTGTTTGTTTGTTTTGCAGTCGAGGGACATGAGTAGATGCTCCAATGAATTTATCTCAGAAGAAACAGAATTGATTTTGCAGAAGAAATTAGAAATTGCTATTCAACGAGAGAAAGCTCAAGCACTTGCTCTTTCTAATCAGGTATTTCAATTTTATTTTGATGAAAAATATATAATGATAAAAGGATACTAATTTAGACCGTTTATGTGGAAGATTCGGAGTCGGTCTTACCAGAATCAATCATTCGGCGACGATAGGGAGCTTCTAGAGAGAACCAAATGGCTTGATAGATGGATGGCTACAAAGCAATGGGACGATACAATCACCAACATAACTAGAGATCCAATCAAGACTCTTGAGATTCTAACCAATGATCATCATCATCATAATCCGAGAACGTATCCAGCAACTCCACCTTCGTGTAGAGCTACAAGATCATTTGGGGTGAGATCAGCTAGTCCGAGAATACCATGTTCACCTTCATCGATGCAACCGAATTACATGTCGGCGACTGAGTCAGCAAAGGCTAAGGCACGGACTCAGAGCACGCCACGACGGAGACCGGTGGCTAAGAAGAGGTTGTGTTATACGGAGGAGGAGAGTTTGACAAGTCCGAGCTTTAAGAGTGCTTATAATGGTTGTCTTTGGGGAGATCATGAATCTGATTATTCTTGTTGTTATGCTGATGGGTTCACCGGAAAAATCTCGCCTTGTTCCACGACTGAGCTCCGGTGGTTAAAGTGAGACACTTTTGGTTTTGTTCTTGTTTTTTTTTTGCTGTTGTTGTAATATTCATGATCATGGGATTTTAGTTTAGTTTATTGATTTCTTGTTCCATAAGCTTAATTCTATGCAACTTGACATTGATTCCTCTGTTTGAGTCCCTTTAGATGATGTGGTAAAAAAAATCGTACAAAAGCGTTGTGTTTAAGATTTGGCTACAGAAGAGACATGTTCTAGAGTGTAACGTCCAAGTCTACCAGTTCTATAGAGATTCAATACCTTAGAAGCTACTCTGAGATCAGTAAACTCACTTGGATCTTCTGAAACTCTAAGAACCGTTCTTAAGGCAGCGAATTGTGTTTCTATAAGATTTTCCATGCTCATTTCATCTTCTAAGTTTCCGTCAAATGCTGAGATTGTCTCGTACAGAACTCTTCGAACGTCGTAAACTATAAAATCCTGCACAAGTGAAAGAAGAAATGAAATCAATACAAATAGTGAAAGGAAACTGATTAGTAGTTAATGCTATTGTCTAGTACCTGTGTATGATCTGTTGGGTATTGTCTCTTACGTTTGACATCAGATTTGGAGTCATTAAATAAACCTTCTGTTAAATCCTGTGATTTGCACAGTTTAGCCCATTTCTTGTATTCATTGCTTGAGTTTAGTAGAGTCAGAAAGAACCGTGCTAGTTCAATCTCCCCAACGATATCATCAGGGATAGCTCCTACATTGAGGAAAGAAACCAGATACATTCTATAAGTAATTTAATCAATCTGTTTGTGTTTAGTGCTGATCAAACCTGTTAATGCCAATTTTGAGCAGATCTCAGCGTCAAGCAGATTAGGAGGAAAAATTCCAGGAGTGTCCAGTACATAGACGTTGGGATGGCTACCAATCTGAAACAGAGTAATATCCTAATTATGACTAAACTAGAAGCAGCAGGCAGGACCTCAAACAAACAAGAAGACAAGTGACATAATCTCAAGTACCCTGACAAAGGAAGAGGAACAAACCTTCAAGCTCATAATGTCTTTAGTATCTCCAGGTTGAGCACTAACTGTTGTATGCTTTAGCTTACCTTTCTCTGTAAATAGACATGTTAAACTAATCACGAATAAACTGAAAAATCTGGTAAACAAAAACAATGGCTTTTGAGAGAGAGGACTTACCTGCAGCACTAAACCTTCCGATTTGATGGAGAGAATTGGAAAGAGCAGACTTTCCAACGTTAGGAATCCCAAGGAGCATCATAGTTGTGGTATGACCAGAATGACCAGCCTTGTGCAATTCCCTAACTTGACTCTGCAAGTAGTTGAGAAACTGAACAAAAAAGCCATCTTTCAGTTCTTTTCGCCATTAAGAAGAAAGAGCTGAAGATGAAATCCAGAGAATAAGAGGTACAAATGTTACTTGCTTGACACAATCTTTATTATGTGAATTTACTGCATACGAGAGATAGTTTCTCTCTTCATAGTAATTCATCCATTTCTTCAACTCTAAAGGATCCGCAAGCTCCATCTTGTTCAGCACAACAATTCGTTTTAACGGAAAATGCGAAGACTTCCTCAACAATTCACACTCAGAAGACAACGGAATCTACACAAAGACACAGAAACATAAAACTTAGTTTCTTTCTCTTAGGCAATTAATCGAACACCTGGAAGACAACGGATGAAAAAGAAGAAAACGAACACGAGCGTCTCTGATCTCGAGTACGAAATCCACAAGCGGAATACGTTCGGAGATTGCCCGAACCGCTGCAGCCATGTGAGGACCGTACCATCTCCGGTTAGGGTTTTTGGACGCCTCGATCACGGCGTCTCCGATTTCCCGCACAATCTTCCAATTTTGAGCCGTTGCCATTTCCCGCACAAGCATCCGCGCGTTTAAACTAGGCTAGTTTAAACCTTAAAGCCCATAAATACAAAGAGGGAGTTCGAGACTATATGGGCCTTAAGGCTAACCTAAAGCCCAAACATACCTCATTGAGAGTTGAGACTACAATTAATTAAACACTACCTCGTTGAAATCTTTTAAATCAGGTGGCAGAGTTTCCAAATGGTTTCAGGTGGGGGTGGACATTTCGGTTTAATATTAGTTACGGTTTGACTTCGGTTCGGTTCGATTGATTTGGTTATATAAAAACTTTAACCAAATTTAACCAAACTTAGTAAGGTTTGGTTTTACTTTGGTTTGGTTTATATTCGGTTTGGATCAGTTTGGTTTGGTGTTATTTCGGGTTAATTTTTATTTTGGTTAAATAAAATAAACATATGAATTAGTATTGAAAGCTTTTTAAAACTAATATGATATAAAAAGCAAGAAAAAAATCACAAAGTTGTATTTAGAAATAACCATGCAAGAAATAAACTAAAAAGAATATTAATTTTAAAACTAAACGTAACTAGAAAATAAAAAAACATTTTTAGAAAACCAACAACATAAAATTGTGATAGCATAGTATCCATTGATGTTCATCAAGATAAACCTGCAAAAGTCAATAATTTGCATATAAGTTAGAAGTAAACTTTTTTTTTTTTGGGTCAACATTGGATCGACAAGTCCCGATCCATAGCCTAAAGCCCACCCTTAAAATCCCTTTTTTAAGCTACCATAATGCAGCAGGTAGGAATCGAACCCGGGTGCCAAGTCATTAGCTGGATCATCCTAACCACCAGACTGAGAGAAACTCGGCAGTTAGACGTAAACTAAAACAATAATATCAATAATTATTTATTTATTCACAACATAAAACCGAAACAGAGTATGAAGAAAACAACTAAACTTGTAATTTTAGACTTAATGAAAATAGAGAAGCGACACAACACTAAAACACAAATAGGAAAGAAACACCATTACCTCTTTAAAAGATAGTTTTTATCTTGTCTGCAAATCATTACCACTTTGAAAGTGGGGATTGAACTCTAACAAAATTAAATATACATAAAAGTTAGATGAGACAAAAGATTAAAGCAATAAATAATTGTTGAATATGATTCTAAAAAGAAAGTAGTTACCTTCGTCAAGTGAATCCATAAACTTGTTCTCTTCCTCTAGATTGTCGAGAGACTTCATTGCTTCTGAACGAAGAGAAGCACGTAACCAATTTTGGGTCAAGACCAACGCTTCGACCATATCTAGAGTTAAACAACTTCTATATTGATCTAGAATACGACCTCCGGTGCTAAACGCTGATTCAGATGCAACCAAAGAAACTGGAACTGCGAGCACTTCTCTTGCCATTAAAGACATAATTGGGCATTTTGAGTTATTTGTCTTCCACCAGCCTAGAAGATCAAACGAGAGCCCCAAACTGTTTTTAGTAGATATCTCTAGCTCGTCTTTTAGATACTTTTCCAACTCATTTACAACTTCTGATGTAGTCTTCTTAGCAACCATGAATTTTAAAAAAGGATCATCAATGTTGTCAACCTCCATATCCATAGTTTCTTGGTTCGGTTGGGTCACATCCTCACCATTATTACCAGAAGAAGACTGTTGGTTTAAACTCATGTAACGAAAGTGATATATCTCAAAAAGTCTTTGTAGAAAATCCGTCACCAAGTTCAACATTTCAGCACACTTTGGATTACCTTTTCCATAGATAATTTCAAAGCTAAACATTGTAAATACCATTTTGCGACGAGGATCAAGAATGCCAGCGACTATTAATATCTTATTGATCTTTTCCATACCTTCCCAGTATTTATTAAATTTGCTTGTCATTGATGAAGCCATATCTCTCAAATCAGAATCCAAGCTATTAGCCATACTTGTCACACTTGACTGAATTTTGCATATCTCATTATAACAACCATTTGATGTTATCTTTATAGAGGAATAGAATGCTAAAGTTGAATCATAAATTTNATGACGAGCTTTTTGCCAATCAGCTGCCATTGGAGGTCCTTTCCTTTTATTCCCATTAGAATCAACTTTTTTGAACCATGGATCATAAGGTTTATCCATATCAGCCATTCTATCAAATGCAACTTGATACTT
>OVBA01009540.1:0-10406 GCA_900406435.1 Lepidium aucheri | reverse complement strand
TCTCAAAATGAGGAGCGAGTAGATCCCTTTGGATCTCGAGGATGGGGAGATTTGAGGTGAGTCCGTTGATTCCCTCGCATAGCTAACCGATCATAACGCTTATCTCTTCTAGTAAGGCCAAGCTTAATGCTGATCTCTTCCTGATCAGTTGAAATCTGATTTGGGTCATGAACGAAGGCTAACACCAACGGAAATGAAGGCCCCGATCCTTACTTGAGATGGCTTGATCCGCCGAAGAGAGATCTAGCATTTGGATTGGTCATTAGACGATTTGGGCCGAGTTTTATGCGTCCGTTTTGGCGTGATCATGGTGAGAGTCAGAATAAATCAGCCGATCTGAATTGAGATCCTCTCTGCGAGAGCGGGCTGATCTAACCTATCTCCCGGTCTAGAGATTGCTCAAATAATACGGCGAGTGGGATCAACGAGTTTACCGCCGATCAACCTCCCAAACCTATTGATCCTTCTTTCTTGAATTGCTTAAACCCTTATTTTCATTTTGCACTCTGTTTTTGTATCATTCCCTTCGTTTTAGTATTTCAAGTTCTGTTTTATTTTTGTCTTTAGCTTATTTTGTCCTTTGTGCTAGTTTGCTAATTTGGTGTTTTTAGGATCTATCATTGTGACAGGATGTTTAGATTAACTTGAAGTACAATTTGGTATTAGATAGATTGCTTGCAAGCATTTTCGAGGATTGGTTCGACAAACCCACTTACTTACCTCCATACTCTATGATTTGATAGAAGAGCCGCAAAAACGGTTTGATCAAATTGGTGCTGTTGCCAAATCAGAAATTTGCTTGTTTCAGTTTATAGTTTACTAGTCTTAGGATCAAATTGCGTGTTTACTGCTTAGATAACTTGTCTTTGCTTCACACAGCTTGGATCTATAAGGACCAAGCTTCAATCATATTGACAAGTTGTTGTTTCTGTCCTTGCAGGCCTCGCAGGTTAACCCTGACGTTTGGGCCCGAGGACAGACTCAGAATTTTCATCCTCGTCTTAACTCCTGTGAGTTAAGCGAGAACACAGAACAAGTTGATTAGTTGATGCAAACGCGTTTGAAGGGCTCTCATAATCTTCAGCCACTCATCGACAACATCAACCTCCTTCCTCGTGAAATTAGACGCCAGCGAACGAGAATGCAGCAGCCACAGCCTGATCTGGACAACACAACACCACGCACGACGACAGATGGAACGCCACCGTTACCTACTGAAGCTGCCCACCAGGCGCGAGTACACACTCAAGCTCAACACCCTCATTACATTGGTGCGAGCGATGCTCCGAGTATTCATACTTAACGGAACGGGATCCAACCGCCGGCGATCCAGAATAACAACTTCGAGATCAAGAGTGGATTGATCTCCATGGTCCAAAACAAAAAGTTTCACGGCTTGCCCTCGGAGGACCCCCTCGACCACCTTGACGAGTTCGAGAGACTCTGTACTCTTACTCACATCAATGGAGTGAGTGAGGATGCGCTGAAACTAAGACTCTTTCCCTTCTCTCTTGGAGATAGAGCCCACCAATGAGAGAAGCACCTACCCACGGGCACCATAACTACTTGGCCGGACTGCAAACGTCTTTTCCTCACAAAGTTCTTTTCAAATTCGAGGACAGCCAAGCTCCGAAATAATATCTCCAACTTCGTGCAGCAAAGCACCAAGTCGCTTGCCAAGGCATGAGATCGATACAAGACATATCAGTCTCAATGCCCACATCACGGTTTCCCGGAGGACACTATCCTCAGCAACTTCTACCGAGGAGTCCACCTGAGAATCCATATGCTTTTTGATATCCACATAGTGCTATTAATATCCATAATTTTTGTAGTGTTTGGATCTCGAGGATGGGGAGATCGGAGGTGAATCCATTGATTCCCCTGCCTAGCTAACCGATCATAACGTAGATCTCTTCTAGTAAGGCCAAGCTTAATGCTGATCGCTTCCTGTCAGTTGAGATCTGATTTGGGTCATGTCTGAAGGCTAGCGCCGACGGAAATAAAGGTCCCAATCCTTACTTGAGATGGCTTGATCCGTCGAAGAGAGATCTAGCATGTAGATCGGTCATTAGATAACTTGGATCGAGTTTTATGCGTCCGGTTTCGCGTGAACGATGAGAGTCGTAATGGATCAGCCGATCCGGATCAAGATCCTCTCTATGAGAGCAGGCCGATCTAACCTATCTACCAATCAAGAGATCGCTCAAAGAATACGGCAAGTGGGATCAGCGGTTTACCGCCGATCAACCTCCCAAACCTCTTGATCCTTCTTTCTAGAATGGCTTAAACCCTTATTTTCATTTTGCACTCTGTTTTTGCATCATTCTCTCTGTTTTGCTATTTAAAGTTCTGTTTTATTTTTGTCTTTAGCTTATTTTGTCTTTTGTGCTAGTTTACTAGTTTGGTGCTTTAGGATCTATCATTGTGACAAGATGTTTAGATTAACTTGAACTAGGATTTTGTATTAGATAGATTGCTTTCAAGCATTTCCGAGTATTGGTTCGACAAACCCACTTACTTACCTCCATACTCTATGATTTGATAGAAGAGCCGCAAAAACGCTTTTATCACACATGCACAACTTTATCAACTAGTTACTTCAGATTAAGCACAACATAGCGCAAAATGAATAAGAGAGGAGGAACCATACTCACATAGGAAAATCTGTCACTGCACTGAGAAAAGAACTCGATCCTAAGTATACCAGTTCCGAAGGTGAGAAAATTAAGTAAAGTTAGGGGTGAAGCCGACATGAGATCCATCAAAAAACCGACATGGATACGGGTGGTACTGAGATAGTATCAAGTCTCTGGGTTTTCCAATAGTCAATCGATCCCTGACAAAAAACATTGATGGTACTTAGTTCATAAAATGCAACAATCCTCAAAAATCATAGTTCTAGGCAATCAGTTTTAGACATCAAAAAGACAACAAGTAATCAGAAAATGCATTAGTAACGACGAGCATCCTCCCCCAGACTAATTTTGCACCGTTCCGGTGTGATAACAAGAGTGAGAAAGAAAAACTCACATAAAAGGAAACAAAAATCAGGAAGATCAAAGGAAGGGAAAGAAATCGATGAACCTGTACCCGTGATTGATCGATCTCTGCTTGTGAGCAATCAGGGGCTATTTGAGTTGTAGATCAATCCATGCTCGCTCTACTGATCGAGCGTATGAAGCTTGTATTCCCCGATCGATCGATCCAATGTGCTCGGTCGATCGTTGAATCGCGCGTATGTCGAATGATCCGTATAATCAAAATCGATCTGCCTTTCTAGGTTGATGAACCGATCACGTGATAGTCCTCTTTCCATCCAAACTCGATTGATCGTTTGAAGATCGATTGATCGTTTACCTTTTCCTGAAACCAATCAAAAAGAAAATAGCAAAAATAAGGACACAAGAATGCAAAACAAAATCTAAAAGGTTACTAGTGGGTTGCCTCTCACTCAGCGCTTGTTTAGAGTCATTAGCTTGACTTCATAGGCCCTTAGTTTAGTGGACCATTAGTCAAGGGAATGGAATTCTCCTTGGCTAAGTCCATATCGGCAAAGTAATGCTTCAAACATTGGCCATTCACTACAAACTCGCCTCCCTTGCCATCAAACAATACTACAGCTCCATATGGATGCAGTTCCTTGATGGTGAAAGGTCCCGACCACCTTGACCTAAGCTTTCAAGGGAAAAGTTTCAAATGAGAATTAAACAAAAGAACTAAATCATTAGCAGCAAAACTTCTATGAAGGAAACGCTTATCATGTGCTGCCTTTGTCCTTTCCTTGTAGATCCTCATGTTGTCATAGGCCAAGTTCCGGATCTCTTTTTACTCATGTAACTGCAAGGTTCTTCGTTCAGCTGCTGGCGTGATGTCATAGTTCAAATGCTTTATAGCCCAATTAGCCTTGTACTCGAGCTCAACTAGAAGGTGAAAAGACTTCCCATAGAACAGATGGAATGTGGTTGTACCTTAAGGAGTATTGTAAGCTGTCCTATATGTCCAAAGAGCTTTGTCTAGCTTAGTGGACCGATCCTTCCTCGTCAAACAAACAGTCTTTTGAAGAATGTTCTTGATCTCTCGGTTTGAAACTTGAAAATGTCCAGTTGTTAGTGGGTGATAAGGTGTAGCCACCTTGTGAGAAACTCCATACTTCATTAGAAGATCATTGAATGTCTTGTTGATGAAGTGGGAACCACCATCACTGATAACAACTCACAGAACACCTAACCTAGGGAAAATAACATGCTTGAACATCTTCACCACAACCTTAGCATCGTTTGTTGGGCTGGCCAGCGCCTCCACCAATTTAGAAACATAACTGAAAACTAAAAAGATGTACTGATTCCTGAAGAACTCATAAACGGTCCCATGAAACCAACTCCCCAGACATCAAAAAATTCAACTTCGTGTATAAATTTTTGAGGCATTTCATTCCTCTTGTTAATATTCTCTTGCCTTTGGTATGAGTCACACTTTGAGATGAAAGCATGAGCATCCCTAAACATAGTTGGCCACCAAAAACCAGCCTGTAGAATCTTCAAAACTGTCTTAAAGGTTGCAAAATGTCATGCATAAGAAGAACCATGAATGTGAAACAAAATCCCTAAAACATCATCCTCAGTGACACATCGTCTGAAAATCCCATCAGCACACTGCTTGTAAAGATAAGGTGCATCCCAATAGTAGTGTCTGATGTCGCGAAGGAACTTCTTCTTCCTATAACCATGAAACGTATGAGGCTAAACATCTGCAGCCAAGTAGTTAGCAATCTCAGCAAATCATGGAGTACCCGGAACCTGCAAAGAATGCGCTGATGTACCAATTGGTTTCGATGTTGTATGAATAGAATAGACTTGCTCTTCGCGCAAACCATTATCCAAAGGTACCCTATCATTAACCCAAAGCCTTGACAAGTGATCAGCCACTCCATTCTCTATGTCTCGCTTTTCTCGAATCTCAAGATCAAATTCCTGAAGGAGGAGAACCCATCAAAGTAGTCTCGGTTTCACATCCTTCTTGGAGAGAAGATACTTCAATGCTGCGTGATCTGTGTGAACAATCACCTTAGAACCAACCAGATATGACCTAAACTTTTCGAATGCAAAGACAATAGCCAACAATTCCTTCTCTGTTGTAGCATACTTCCTCTGAGCATCATCCAAAGTTCGGCTAGCATAGTATATCACATGCAGTTTCTTGTCCTTTCTCTGCCCCAATGGCATAGTCACTTGCATCACACATAATCTCAAACGGTAAGTCCGAATCTGGTGGTTGCACAATCGGTGCACTCACTAAAGCTCCCTTCAATGTGAGGAAAGCTTCTTCACACTCCTTAGTGAAATCAAACTTGACATCGTTGCACAACAGCTGTGTCAAAAGTCTGGCCAGCTTTGAGAAATCCTTGATGAACCTTCCATAGAAACCCACATGACCTAGAAAACTCCTCACCTCCTTCATAGTAGTTGGCGATTTCAAACTAGTCATGATCTCAATCTTGGCTTTGTCGACATCTGTACCATTTCCAGATAGCTTGTGTCCTAAGACTATCCCATCTCTAACCATGAAGTGGCACTTCTCCGAATTTAGCACAAGGTGTTTCTCCTCACATCATTGAAGTACCTTGCAAAGATTAGAAAGACAATCGGCAAAAGAAGAACCATATATATAAAAGTCATCCATTAACACTTCCATAATATCCTCAATCATGTTAGTAAAAATGGACATCATGCATCTCTGAAAAGTCGCTGGTGCATTACACAAACCGAATGACATTTTACAATAAGCAAATGTGCCATAAGGACATGTGAATGTGGTTTTCTCTTGATCGTCGGGATAAATGGGAATTTGAAAGAAACCTGAATAACCATCTAGAAAATAGTAGTAACAATTATTAGCCAATCTCTCAAGAATTTGATCGATAAAGGGCATTGGAAAGTGATCCTTTCCAGTCGAAGAATTTAGTTCTTGAAATCGATACACATCCTATGTCATGTAACAGTTCTAGTAGGTATCAACTCATTGTTCTCATTCTTAACTACAGTCACACCTCCTTTCTTAGATACTACATGAACATGGCTGACCCAATTACTATCAGATGTAGGGAATATAATTCTTGCTTCTATTAGTTTATGATCTCTTTCTTAACAACCTCTTTAAGATTAGGATTCAAACGCCTTTGGTTCTCTATGGAGGTCTTAGACTCATCTATCAAGTGAATCCTATGTATACAGACTCAGGAGAGATTCCAGGAATATCATCTAAGGAATAGCGTATTGCTCTACGATACTTACAAAATTTGCATAAAAGCAAAGCAGTTTCAGCATTGTTCAATTTAGCATTGATAATCACAGGATAAGTCGAATTAGGCCCAAAAAAGCGTACCTTAGCCCTACAGGAAGCATCTTAAGCTCGATCTTGGAAGCTTTGAGTTCGCTCCAAGAATTGTCCAGAGATGATATGATCGATGGCTTAGGTGCATCTAAGACTAAGCAAGAAACTATCTGCTCAATTGTCTTGCTCGAGTCTAACATCTTGGCATAACTGGCTGCTTCCTCACTGAGAAACCCATACTCCGATTTTGTCCTTGTGAGTACTATATCTAGAGGATCTTTAGCTAGAATCTCATCAGTTACTTGATATGTGATCTCCTCAGAAGCATCGACCATAAATGTCGTCCCATTCAGTATAGGCTTCTTCAGCATTCTGTCCATCTTGAATCTCATGACCATATCACCTAAATGGAGGTCGATTATACCATTCTCCACATCGATGATTGCTACTACAGTTCTAAGAAACGGCCTCCCCAGAATCAAAGGATCCTTGGGTTCTTCATCGAGTTTGAGAACCACAAAGTCTGCTGGTACAAGAGCGTTCCCAATCTTCACATGCAAATCTTCAAGAATTCCAACTGGGAGTTTGACCAAACGGTCAACAAAGATCAAAGAAATCCTAGTCCTTTTGAATTCTGTAAACCCAAGGCGTAGTGCAACATAATATGACATTAGGTTAAAACTTGAACCAAGGTCACAAAGAGACTTCGCAAACACAAGAGAACCAATCTCTATCGAAAGGACAAATCGTCCAGAGTCTTCTTCGTTGTTGGGCAGCTTGTTTTGAAGTACATTACTGCAGTCCTGAGTAATCATCATAACCTTCTCTTCCCCTGTAAACTTGTTTGTAACCAGCCCCTTTACATAGCTCTTAAGAGATGGCATCATCTGCAATGCATCAACAAACGACAACCTCACATTGAAATCTGCAAGCATCTCTTTGCACTTTGCAACTTCTAAATCTTTTGAGACATCTTTGGTGGGATAGGGTATGGAGGCTTTGGTACATAGGTTCTCTCTAGAACAGTAGCTGACCTCTGACTCGGAACCACTGGGTCTTGTGGAGTTTGTTTCGGTGTAGAATTATGTTCAACATCGTTGATCGATCGATCTGTACATTGAATCGACCGATCGCTCTCTCTGCAGACAAAACCGTTCCTCTTTTCCTTGTCTTCCTCGTCATCCTCAATATCTACCATCACATCCTTTCCTGATGGCTTTCTCACAAGAGGTTCTAGGTGCTTACCACTCCTCAAAGCTACAACATTACATTCTTGGCAGCTATCATAATGGGAAGGAGATGAATTTGATTGTTGAACCTGAGCAATGACATAGTCATACTTTGAGTTAAGTTATGTGTAGAGCTTATCCACCTTTGCATTGATCTCAGACGTGGCATGATGCTATCCCTGGATGAGTTGCTGTAACATATACTTAATCTCATCTTGACTACTACCTGGGGAACTCTTTAGTGTAGATAGTTGACTAGGCCATAAGTGAAGGTTGCTAGACACCAATATTGAATACCCTATATCCATATCCACTTGTGTCTCACAGTGATGCACAACCCTCTTCTTCTTGACTCCACTTGTTGCAATGAAGTCATCCACCTTCTTACTAATCCTCTCAATCTTCTGTGACCGAGAACTTTCTGATTCTTCATCGGAAAAAGGCTCTTGAACTGTACTTAGATCACTTGAACTAGCAGCCAGATTGTTGATCAATGCATAGCCCTTCTCCTTTGTATTAGTCATGAAATCTCCCTTGCTTGCTGCATTCAACAATCGCTTGTACTCCCAATTCACACCTCCATAGAAGAATGTCAAAATCTGATCATCACTAAACCCATGATGTGGACAATCTCTCTTGTACCCCTTGAAAATTTCCCAAGCATCACTAAAGGACTCATCTTCATGGTGTTGAAAGTGTGAAATCTGATTTTTGAGCTGATTTGTCTTAGTTTTTGTGAAGAAGTGATCCAGGAAGGTATCTCCAATATCATCCCGAGAAGTCAAGGAGGCTGGAGGAAGAGACTTGATCTATCCCAAACCTTTACTTTCCAATGAGGACTTAAATTGCTTGCACTTAGCATAATCTTCAGGAATTCCACTTGGTGCTGTAGTGCTGCATATCTCTTCAAAATTCTCTATGTGGTCCATCGGGTTTTTTGTTGGAAAACCATGGAATGGAAACTGCCTAGTGAGTGCTATCAACTGTGGTTTCAACTCATAGGTAACCCCATGCAATGGAGGTATAGAAATTGCTGATCGGTTATGGTATTGAATATTAGGAGTATCCACTTCTCCAATAACTCGGTGTTGAACCATTGCATCTCGCTCTCTTTTCAGCTTTTCTATCTCTCTCATTAACCTTTCCACAATAGCTTTCTGATCCTGGTCCTGTTGACCATTCGTGACATCCTCAGGATTGTCCATAGTAGTCACACCCTGAGAAACAAAAACAAACGTAAAAAAAAAGATGTCTTGGACTAAAATTTAGTAGTGAATCGAAAGGCGACAATATTGGTCCCTGGCTACGGCGCCAAAAACTTTATGTTACTCAGGTTTTACCCTATATCGCTACTGCAAGTGCACAACAAATCGAGTAGTAATCTAGGGATCATATCCATAAGGACCAAGTTATCACACTAATTCTGAAACTAAACTAGAGCTAAGACAAATAGGAAATTGGTTGTAAACTGAATTGAAACAAAACTAACTATTAACAATCAATAAATTAAAAACACCAAGCTTAGGAAGTTCGTCGGGAAACTAGGTAATTCGAACCAGGAAACTATTCAGGAAACATTCATTCAACAATCTCGAATCAAATATGAAATTATAATCAATCCACTATCATGGTATCAATTATTATATCCAGATACCTAGTGATCTTAACTATCATTGGTACCAAGAGGCTAATGTGAATTATTGATCGGGTCTGATAACTCCACAATCAACCTTATGATACAACGAGTTTTAACCCTACATCCTACTACAAGTGCACAACAAACATAATAGTATTTATGGGTCGAATTCCTCAGAGAACCAAATCACACTTTCGACTTCTATCAAATCGCAAGCTATATCAATTAAAATCAGAGAAATAAATACTAACAACTGAAACGTGAATGTAATCAAATAACTAAGGCAATCGGGATATCGGGTATTCATTCAGGAGTTAGAACTCTTGTCAGGGAAACTATTCAGGAACTAATCTAATCATATTCTTGGCTTGAACATAAATAAAGATAAACCAACTCTCGTTGAATCTACCCCTCTACTAATAATCTAAAGATCCTAACTCTTGTTGGTTTAAGATTACAAATAGGCTTTATCGTTTAGGTTCAATTACCCACAATCCAACCTAGCATCAACTCTCGTTGGTAGTGAAGGAATTGCTCTTCTAATCTAGTTCTGGTTCTTAACAAACTTCTGGAAAGTTAACAACCTAAAAACATTGAGTAGGTGATCAAGCTAATCTATGCATTAAAATCAAGTATTAGAAGGAGAATCTTCTATTCACCAATCCTATTTGTTCCCTAAAAATTGAATTCTAAGACCCTAGAATCCCTAAATCCGATCTAAGATCTAATCAGACATAGAACAATGAACCAAGCAAATCATGATGAACTAAAACTAAAATTGCAATAACAAATAATATAATAGGGTTCAGAAATTCTTCTCAAGTATGAAGAGATCTTCTTCCTAGCTTACAAACTCTAAAACTTCTGAAAAAATTGTTCTTCAAAAGCTCAAAGACAACTTACAAAAATAAAACAGGAAAAGAGTATTTATAGGTTTCAAAACAAGAACTGAAAATCGTGAATTTAGGTTTCTTCAAAGGGCATTGATCGACCGATCCTTGTGTTGATCAATCGATCTTTGGATATTGATCGTGCGCATATTCTTTGTTAAAGCACTGATTGACCGATCTTTGTGTTGACTGATCGATCCTCCCTCTCGTGGAGAATACCAGAAAATGCTTCAGACTTCTCCAAAATCCACCTTCAAGCATGATTCCAACTCTAAACGTTTTTGACCTGAAATATCAATAAAACACAGACAAATTCCC
>OVBA01009539.1:0-10407 GCA_900406435.1 Lepidium aucheri | reverse complement strand
ATGGTTAGTGTTATGTCACCAAGTAAAACACTGAAAATGAGTTGATCTTGACGTTTCCATATTAAATATGCCGGATTTATAACAGGACCTAGAGAGTGGATTGTACCATCGAGATAGCCGGCTAGATCAAGTTATGGAAGCAGTTTATTACGACAAGGTGGACTTGTTTCAAGATTCAAGATAACAAATCAATGATAGAGCAATTTCATGATTATGAGGCCATAATCTCTAAGATTCAATCGGAAGGGATGACTATTGACGAACAACTCGCAGCTTTAATGTTGATTGATAAACTGCCAGATTCATGGAGCCAATATCGGTCCAAACTGAAACACGAAAGGAAAAAGATGAGTCTTGATGAAGTCATATCAGATATTCTGATCGAAGAAGCAAACAGAACTTACCAAGGTATGAACTCTGACTCAAACTCTTTCAAGTCAGATGCAAATCTCGTGGAAAGCACTTCAAGTCACCGGAAAGGGAAAGGAAACTGGATTGAGAAGAAGAAATCCAAAGAAGATAAGTTGTCAGTGAAAAGAAGTAAGGAATTGAAAAGGAAAGTGACGTGCTTGAACTGTGGGAAACAAGGCCACAAGAAGTTTGAATGTAAAATGCCTCAGAAGCCAAAGGCTGAACCTCAAGCTCATCTGACAGAAGACATAGTAGCTATGGTCACAGAAGTTCATGCAGCAACTGATAAAGTCGAATGGATCATTGACTCAGGATCCACAAGACATATCTGCAATGAAAAATCTCTGTTCAAGAAACTAGAGGAAAATGGAAACAACTCAGTTTACCTGGGAGATGCAAGAGCGCTGAAAGTCGAAGGAATTGGTGAAGTTGAGCTCAGAATGTCTTCAGGAAGGTCTATTACTTTGACTAGAACTCTCTTTGTGCCAGACATGCGTAGGAACTTAGTCTCGAGTGCACTTTTGATAAATGCTAGTGTGAAACAAACCATAGAAAGTGGGATGTTGGTACTGTCTAAGAATGGGAGCTATGTAGGAAAAGCATACTGCTGTGGTAATCTCTTTGTATTGGAAACAGAAGAAATGAATAAAGTGATTGATTCTGCTTACTTGGTTTCTAACTTTGATTTGTGGCATAGTAGACTTGGTCACTTGAATGCCAAATCTGTTAAAAGACTGAAACAAGCCAATCTAATTCACGATTCATTAGATTTCAATTCATCGAAATGTGAAATCTGTGTTGAAGCCAAACATGCTAGATTACCATTCAGAAACACAACCAGTCGCTCCTCTAGTGTCTTAGATCTAATACACACAGACATAGCAGACTTTAAAATCACAACTAGTAGAGGAGGAAAGAACTACTACATCACATTTGTGGATGACTGTTCGAGATATACTCGAGTTTATCTTCTGAAATCCAAGGATGAAGCTTCTGACATCTTTGTTCAATACAAGAACGAGGTAGAGAATCAAAAGAACGGAAAGATAAAGAGACTAAGGTCAGATAGAGGTGGAGAATATATGTCTGAAAAATTCAGAAATCTGTGTATCAATGAAGGTATAATCCATGAGACTACAGCTCCATATTCTCCTCAACAGAACGGAATTTCTGAAAGAAAGAATCGAACTTTGAAAGATATGATGAATGCAATGCTACTGAGCTCTGGTTTATGTGATCAATTGTGGGGGGAAGCTGTTCTGACAGCTTGTTACATTCTCAACAGAGTTCTACACAAAAGGATTCAAGGAACTCCTTATGAACAATGGAAAGGATACTCACCAAACCTGAAGTATTTAAGATCATGGGGTTGTTTAGCTAAAGTCGGATTACCAGACTTTAAATGAAGCAATATTGGACAGAAAACACAAGATGCTATCTTCATAAGATATGCAAATAACAGTGCAGCTTTTAGATGTATGATTTTTGACAGAACTTCGATGGCTATGAATCAGATAGTAGAATCGAGAGATGTGGAGTTCTTCGAAGAAGTATATCCTTTCAAAAAGAACAAAGAGCAAGGTGTCTCGTGTTCCTCTGATATATCTCTGATAATGAAACCAAATGATGATCTGTCAAAGAGAAACACCTCAAAAGCATCAGATGAAGTAGAAGTAAGAAGAAGTAAAAGAACTAAGTTTGCCAACAACTTTGGAGCAGACTTTATAACCAACTTCTTAGTACAAGAAGACGAGTTGAGTGAAGAGTTTGTGTCCATCTTTTTGCTAGAAGAAGAACCATTATCTTATGAAGAAGCAATAAAATCAATAGACTCGCAGTTTTGGAAAGAAGCTATAGACAGTGAATATGAATCCATAGTTACAAATCACACTTGGGAAATTGTAGACTTGCCTAATGGATGTAAGGCTCTGAAGTGTAAGTGGATTCTGAAGAAGAAACTAAAAGCTGATGGATCAATAGATAAGTTCAAGGCAAGACTAGTAGTTCGAGGCTACTCTCAGAAGCAAGGAATAGACTACTTCGATACCTATGCCCCAGTCACCAAGATAGCTTCCATAAGGATGCTTATTGCCATTGCTTCAGCTCACAAGTTGGTGATACACCAAATGGATGTTAAAACAGCATTCCTAAACGGTGATTTGGACGAAGAGATATACATGCAACAGCCGGAATGGTTTGTGATTGAAGGGCAAGAAAGCAAAGTATGTAGACTGAAGAAATCACTCTATGGACTGAAGCAAGCTCCTAAGAAGTGGTTTGAGAAATTCAGCACAGTCTTGATTGAGGATGGTTTTGTAGCTAATGCAGGAGACACCTGTATATTCAGCAAAAAACTTGAGTCAGAATATGTGATAATCTGCCTATATGTTGACGATATGCTTATAATTGGAGCAAGCCTGCAGAAAGTTGAGGAAACAAAAGCATTCCTCAGTTCAAGATTCGACATGAAGGATCTCAAAGAAGTGGATGTGATACTTGGAATGAGAGTGACAAAGACTGAGAAAGGTTACAGTCTCTCACAATCACATTACTTGGAGAAGATACTCAAAAAATTTGGGTATTGGGACAAATCCGCAGCTAGAACTCGCTATGATAGCTCTCTGCACTTAAGGAAGAACAGAGAAGAAAGCATCATACAGAGTGATTATGCGAAAATTTTTGGCAGTGTAATGTATCTCATGAATTGCACAAGGCCGGACATAGCATATGCAGTAAGTAGACTAAGTAGGTATACTCACAGTCCAAATGATGAGCATTGGAAAGCCATGGATCGCATGTTGAGATATTTGAAAGGAACTCAACAATACAGTCTGAATTATGAAGGCTCAACGTGTGTGTTAGAAGGATATTGTGTTGCCAACTGGGTTACAGATCATGATGAAATCAATTCTACGAGTGGCTTCGTATTCAAGCTAGGAGGAGGGGCTGTGTCATGGAGATCTAGAAAGCAAACATGCATAGCTAGATCAACCATGGAGTCTGAACTAATTGCACTTGAACTTGCAGCACAAGAAGCTGAATGGCTTAGAAGTGTGTTTGCAGACCTGCCTGTGCCCAATGAATCATGTTCCTCTGTACCAATGAAATGTGATTCACAGGCTGCCATTGGAGTTGTTAAGAACAAGCTCTACAATGGAAAAAGGAGACACATACGAATGAGACACAAGGTGATCAGAAACCTGATGGAATCTGGTGTTGTGTCAATTGAATTCGTGAGATCTCTGAAGAACCTAGCTGATCCTTTCACCAAAGCCTTATGTGGAAGGTTAGTAAAGGAAACATCTATAGAAATGGGTCTGTGTTAGACTCAAGTTAATGAGAATCTCGTTAAGGCTCCTCACTGCTAAACTCATTAAGTTAAGTCGCAGTTCAAGAGGTCAAAGCCAGAGATAATCATGGTTAAAACTTGGAAAGGTCTAAAGAATCTGAATGGTCAGATGGATTGTATTGTTGCAGAGCTTGAAACTTGGTTTCTATGAGCTGTGTATATACATATATATACATATATATATATATATATATATATATAAAATAACAATGCAATGAGTACGTGAACAATGTACTGAAAGAATAGTTCTAAATGATATGTTTCAGAATGAAACATGGTAATGATGATAAAATGTTATGCGAAATTGATGCAGAGAGTTTGATTCAAGTCCTTTTGGACATCAAATGAAGGATTCAAAGTTTATAGAATCAAGTGGGGGATTGTTGGTTTGATTGTATAAACTTGTGTATACATATATATGTACATGTCTATATCATAACAACAAGAAATAAATAGCACACTAATAGGGTTTATAACCTTCGAAACAAAATCTATAAAACCGGAAGATAAGAGAGAAAACAGAGGATAAGATTGAGAGGAATGAAAGTCGGTGAAAGCTGAACAAATACATATATATATATATATACACATTCATCCATTCTTCTTTCTCTCTTCAATCTGGCATCTGTTTTCCTCTGCTCTTCTTCCTCTGTTTTCAACAAGAAAGCAAGAAACCACGATTACTCGGCATCAATGATTCGGAAGAGTTGGTGTATCTCTTTCCGAATATCCAGAGTCTAAAGTTACAAACATCTTCCTCCTCGAACAACACCAGAGATGGAGGAAATCTTGTTTGAGCTCAGGTGACATTGTCGCCGGCTCTGTGTGAAGAAGAAAGATCGTTCTTTCTCTCTGTTCTTCTGTTGCTCTGTTCTCTCTTTCTGTATTTCTCTTCTTTCTGCTTTCATCGTTCGATTGAATCCAGCAATTTTGGGGTGTTTTGATCTTCTAACATGCTGATTTATAGTCTTTTTTGCAGCATTAAGTTCCTTACAGAGGATGGCCTATTTGACATGGCCGGTCTTCTAAACCCTCAAAAAAGTGTCTACATGAAAGCACAAACAAAGTTGCTGGAAAAGTCAGTGCACCGGCAAAAACAAGTCCGGAGAGGGCCATCAAGGATAACTCCCAATGTATCCGGAGAGGTTTTTCCTATGTAGCTTTATATCTCAAGAAGTTGCTTTCACAGTAGCCTCAACCTCTTAAGATTTAATCATCACCATTGTAACAGCTGAACGCTTATTAAACTCTGCCTGTGAAGGGTGGTCATGTCTGTAAACATCTTCAGGTGATGCTTTTTGTTTTTTCTTTGTTTGAATCATTGGGAAGAGAACTATTTTATTAATACGTAAAATTCGAGGCTCTGGTGTGCGTTGCTGTTGCCATAACATAACTTCTTGAAGTATGATTAACTGTAAGTAAATGCATTGTTAAGGCGTGACATCCTTAATTGCTAGCCAAGGGGTTTATCAATATTAGAAACTGTAGAAATATTTCCTTACCCCTGTTTTGATATGCTACTTTATGCCGTAGTGTTTTGATCTCTGGAACTATGTCAACATGAATAAGAGAAGACCATCAAGGCGCTGTCCGCATTACAATCAGTCTGTTTGCTATATTGACATATGTGTATATCAAAAAATGAAAAAGGAAAGTAGCTTATTGTTGTTGCTTAGTGATTCATCTTCTTATATCCTACTCTGATAAGCAAATCTTGTCTAATATCCATAGATTCTAGAAGAGATGGGGCGTAATGTTGCAGATGTGGTAATCTCTTCTGATGGATCATGGACGATTGAAACAGAAAAAAATGAGGACGAGGAAATCAATCATGACCAGGGAGACCCAAATAGTTTGGTAAACGTGGGGACTACTGTTTATGCCAGAGATGAGAATGAAATAGAAACATTCTGTGTCACTCCAGGTGTCGATGGACAAAATTATTGTTTATCTGAGATTCAATGTCCGTCAAACAACATACACAAGCCTGCTACAGATTATACTTTACTTAACCAGTCTTCTGCTTCAATCAACATACTGCCACAAACTTTGGATGCCTTTGATGGGAGACAAATTATGAACTTACCACAATTAGTAAATACGGGGTACTCAGCTGCAAGGAAGCCTTGCCCACGACATGCTTGCCAACCTCATTTCAACTAGACACACTTGCTACTAATGTGGCAAACATTCACACCTCAATGTCTGCTGCTCAGCCTTCTCAGTTTTAAGGGTCACATGTTACACCTCTTGGAAATTGTCTAGGAAGAACGTCTCGACATATGTTATGGGAATTATCTATTTGAGAAAGACTTTAAACATCATATATCAATCTCTTCAAAAAGTTTCCTATTTTATGTCAACATGTAGTTTAGGACTAAATATAATTGTTGTTTCTGTTTCTTTGGCCTCATGTGCTAGCGTGTGTATAAATTATTAGATTAGGAAATTTAACATTATCTCTAATTACTATTTACATATACTACATAAATACCCGCGCTACGCTGCGGTGTAATTTTTGGAAAATTATTCACAAACTCTAAAGAATTCTGATTCTATATGAAGCATATAGTCTGTTTTGCATTTGATTAGTTTCTTCATTTTCTTTTTTTTCNAAGTAACCATTGGATCGACAACAAGGCCCGATCCATAGCCTAAGTTCTCCAAATAGAGCAGGATGGGATTTGAACCCACCACCTCATGCCTAAGTTTGTTCATTTTCTTATCTTTCAAGTTTTACATTGTACATAATGTTTGATTTATATCTCGAACAATTATGAATTATCTTAACTCCTTTACTGGAAAGAGAAAATGGCGAGCATGACATAATTTGTATATATAAAGAATTTACCCAAAGTTGTAAATATAAATGTGGGGATGTGTATTTTTACCATTTTTACGCCTACATAAAAAAAACCCAAAGATGTGTATTGAGTGACTATATAACTCCATAAAATCTCTACATAAGAAGATGATGTACATCAAAGGCACTGATTTTTATCATACATCAAAGGCACAAGTGTTTCTTACACTTCATCCAAAAAGCAATCTCGAAAGGACCCCTCAAGGTTTTAAATGGCCTGAATAGCTTTCAAGTTTGTGCTTCCCTATGAGAAGGGAAACATTAGAATTTCAAAGACAAAGCATATAAATCTCCAAAATGAACCATGCATTTACGAGAAAGAAATTAAAAAGTGATATCAGACAAGCCTTTTTTATGACATTCGTCCAAATATTGAAAAGATGAAGTCTTCTTCTCAAAGAACCAACAATATTTAATTGTTGCTGATTATTATAGTTCTTTTTCATGTTTTTTGTCACAACTAACTGGAACAAATTTGAAGCAACCAGAAAGACATTAAAAAGTCAAAATTAGATAAAATTGAGAGGTGCAGGAACATAAAATGGGATCCCGTGATGTTTTGCGCACAAAGCAAGACTGTAAGTCCCAGTCTTGTTGGCAGTATGACCTGAAGTATAAGATTTGAATTGGTTTAGAAGTGATTCATTCATATGAATCTGATTTACGGAGTAAAACACAGATTATATAAGGTATATGAGTTCACCATTTGAAGCCAGACGATCTGCTCGAACGATGACACCATCTACACGAGCAGCTTTCATCAATGCAGCTGCAGCTGAGTCTAGGAATGAGAGTTGCATGGATTTTCTCATGCACTAAGTCAAATGCTGTATGCCTCGAGCTTGTCCTTTTTCATTCTTAATAAAACCTCTAAGAACACAGCAACAGAGATAAAACAGTTATCTAAAGTAAGGAATCCGGGAAGCCTGAAGTATATATCATCCTATTGTACTTCAATGTTATGAAGCTTTTCCCATATTATTGATGAACAGAAATGTCAAACTACAGGTAATTATCTTCCTAAACAACACAGCAATTAAGTACCATTCCTCCCTCCAAATCAAGTATGAAGAAACATTTTGCACTTATGAAATGTCGTATAAAATGAAATTAAACTTTACAAAAGCAAAAGGCTTCAGATTTATGCAGATAAATGATACAGAAACAAAAAGAAAAAACTCTAAGCTACCATTCCTTAGTCCAAATCAAGTATCAAGAAACATAAACGTTTGGCTCTTATGAAATGTTGCTTTACCTTCAAAATAGATTTAGGTTCAGTGGCACTAAACAAAGCCTTTTGATCATAACAATATCATGATTTTCTTTTCAATGGAAAAAGCGTGCTACCATAAAATTTTACTCTGGAATATAAAATATGGATTAGGCTCCTCTTCAGATGGCTTTGTGGTTGCTTCAACGACAACTTTGTTTTCCTAAAGATAAGCCAGGAGAATGAAGAATTAAAGCCTCAACATACGCTATAGAAAACACATTCAAATGAAACCTGTAATCACCTAGACTTTGGCAGGTTTGTCCTTTTTCTCCTTTTTTGTAGGTTTTCCAGTATCATCAGCTTTTTTCTCACCAATTAGTTCATAGAATTTTTTGTTTATGAGTTTCTATTACAGACATGAGTGAACCAAAATTCTTTTATAAATAGCAAAGAAGAGATGTTGCCAAAAACTTTTTCAAACTTGGCAAAAATATCCACCTACTACACAACACAGATCCGTAAGTAAAAAATGAAACATAGTAAGATGAGTATGTGAAAAATCATAGAGCTATGAGCACGATAGATATGACTCAGTTAAACCAAATGCCACAGATAAGAGGCATAAACCAAACAATAACCATTAGTTTGGTAGCTCTGCTCTAATTCTCTTCCAAGATTTCTTTAAGGGTTTTCTCAATATCATGTTGGGAAAATTTAATTCCGGTTTGAAAGCGTTAATGACGATCTCATCTCCTAATCAAAGGTAAAACTCAGAAAATAGTGATCTCAAAAGCAATGTGTTGATACAGAAAAACAAAATCAATACCGTCTATATATAGTCGGTTCTAAAATACTCCATGAATGGCTTTCGCTTCCATAGCTGTTAAGATTCATTGCAACAACTGACCTCAATTCAAATGAAGTGTGAATGATACTTTAGAGAGCTTAAGAAGAAACTTACAGAGAAGTCCAAGGATAAAAACATAGAGGGGAATGGCGAACCTTGAACTTGGATCGTTGAAAGAAGGCATGTGAAAAGAAACCTTGGATTATCAATCGCCACTGAAGAGAGATTAAATAAATAAAGAAGAAAGAAACGGAAGAGATGATTAATCTGAAAGAAGTAACGGAAGAGCAATGATTGTTCTAATTGTGTCCATACTTATTAGACTACTACTGAGTTGTACTTTTCTTTTAATTTGATTGGTTTGTTGAAGCTGATATGTCATTATTAGAAGGCCCTAAAATGTTGAGTTGTAGCACTCTGGAGAAACATAGTCTCCTTTTATATATACTAGTTTATAACCTGTGCTATGCACGGGATTATGTCATATTTAAATATTATATAAAGTTTTTTTTAAATAAAATTATTCAAGCAGTTTGCTTATCTTTCCTTCTCACAAGTATATTCATCTATCTATTGTAAATTTATAATATACATTCACACCTCAAAACGTAACAAAACCGCCAATCAAAATCACAAAAAATGTAATGATTTAAAAATAGAAGAATTAAGAAAAATCAAACCCTTAAACATCAAAATAATTAGTTTAGGATTTCTGTTTCTTTCCATCTGATTTAATCATATGCCCAATGATTTATTACATCATGATGAAGAAAAGAATTGAATGAAATATACATTACAAGCATAACTCATTCACGGCTCCCCTCCACCTCCATTGCTAACATTTGAATCCTCAAGCTCCGGTTTTTTCTCTGGGACATCCTCAGGATTTTCGTTTTTCTTGTTCTTCTCCAACTCTTCTTCCTCTCTTTTAAGCTTCTTCATTTGAATTGATTTTGCTGACTTAGAATCAAAATCGAGTTGGGTTCATTTAGAAGTTAACAATGTGTCCTAACTTTAATATCCTAATTTGATTAGTTTTTAGAATTAATATGACAAAGCTCATGTGTTATTTCTAGGTTTAATGTCTTAATTTGATTGATTATTAGAATTAATATAGAGGCTGATGCGTCATCTCTAAAGAACTTCTAAATGCTAATGTATCGATCCCTGGAAAGATATAGTCTCTTGTTATATATATAATTTCATGTTTTGCAATTTGATCCTGATGGTGGTTATTCTTGTTTATATTCATCGCTAATACATAGCTTCTTCATAGTTATATATTTTGGTGTTAATCTATGTTTATATATACTATGTACATTAAGACTCTTTTATTTACTTTTTTTATTAAAACTATAAGTGGATTTCTTGCCAAACTAAATTCCGGTATATGATTAGAAAATTGATATAATTTTATTTTGATATAGTGTTGCTTAATCTTATTTATATTCATCACTTACATATTATTATTGTACATGATTAATGTTTTAAAATTTAAAATTAATATAGCTTTTTCGTAGTTATATATTTATATGTTTGATCTACGTGTATATATATATATAATATGTACATTAAGCTTCTTTCATTTATTATTTTTAATCAAAAATTATAAATTAATAATATTTATTTTTGACAATTTTAATTAGAAGATGTGTATTAATTAATTAAAATGATTATGTGTATTAATGTTTTGTTTTGATTGGTTCTTTGAATTAAAAGTTTTA
>OVBA01009538.1:0-10410 GCA_900406435.1 Lepidium aucheri | reverse complement strand
TATATATATATATAATTTTTTTTTATGTGAGCTCAACCTATCCGTACTCTCTAATAAAACAAACTTATTTTACTGGATTTGGATTTTTGATGGATTGGGTTATTGACTTCGAATTTGTTCAAGCCCAACCTTAACATGGTGACACGAAAGTTGTTGATACCAAAATGGTCGAGTTCATGAGGTACATTTCGACATAATGCTTAAGTTCCACTCTTTACGGATACTTCTTTGAATGCCTATAAATCTTTAGGTCTTTAGGATGTACGATAAGCATTGAAATACCCAACCACTATTCTCTATAGTCTCTATCAACAACAAAAACTACACTTGATTGATTAACAAATGCCTCAACATCAAACCATCAAAAAACCAAACTCAAATCCGGTTCAGTATTACAAAACCAAAACCAGAAATTCAATTTCATGATTTCATCTTAAAATGGTCCAAGTAGAGAAAACAAACAAAGGCTGATTCAACACAGTGAGAGTGAACCAAGCCCAACATCGCCCATTTTGTTATATACCGCCGCTTCTACACAACCTACAAAGCAATCAAAAAGCTTACTCTCTTCGTCTCTTTACCTTCACCAAATTCGCCGCTTTATCGCCTCCGATCTTCTTCTTCTCACTCAGGTATGGTTCTCGTTTCTTCAGATTCATTCGTCGGTTGAATTTAGAGAACCTTTCATCGGAATATTTGTTGTTGTTTTATATTTCTTGTTCGAAGCTTCATCTGTTTACTTGATATTTTTTATATATTCTCTTCAGTGTTACTATATGGAACCATTTGTAAAGGAGAACAGCATCGCATCTGCTTCTTCGCCGAAGAAGAAGAGACGGATCGATCACACTGAGGCTAACGCTGATGGTTCCGATTCTCTTGCTTCTAACTCCATCATCGGTTTGAACAATAACACCGGTGCTGGTGAGTCGCGGTTGAATATGGCGGCGTTTGGTAACAACAACTCAAATAATCACGATATTGATGAAGATCTTCATAGTAGACAGCTCGCTGTTTATGGCCGCGAGACTATGAGGAAGCTTTTCGCTTCCAACGTTCTCATTTCTGGGATGCAAGGCCTTGGTGTCGAGATTGGTAACGCTTTTTTACTCCATTTCTGATTTTCTTATTATTTCGTTATTTATTGTCCCTTGCATGTTACTTGTGTGCTTGTCCTGCTGGTTTTTAAAGAGCTTCAAGCTCGGTAAACTTATTTTTTGATTAATCTGCTTAATTTGTGTGTACATTTGGCCATTTGAAGTTGAGTTCGTAAAATTGGTATCCTTGTTAATTCTGTTTCACTGATAAATTATTGTGATACTAGATGATTTAAGGTTTATAATTTGTTCATCTTGCTTTCTAATATACATTCACTGGCAAACAAAAGAGTGAAGTACCTCTATGTTCTCTTTGTTATTTCCTTCTTTCTGATGGATGAATTTGTTTTGCTTTTCTTATTTAGCCAAGAATATTATTCTCGCTGGTGTGAAGTCAGTGACCATTCACGATGAAAATGTGGTTGAGCTATGGGACTTATCCAGTAACTTTGTTTTCTCGGAGGAGGACATTGGCAAGAATAGGGCACTTGCTTCTGTTCAAAAGTTGCAAGAACTCAACAATGCCGTGGCTGTCTCAACGTTGACTGAAAAATTAACCACAGAGCATCTTTCTGATTACCAGGTATCCAAGCTCTACCTTTATCTTGTCTATCTTTGCTTCCTCGCTCTAGTTGCCAATAATACTGCTATGATTTGTGGATACAATTGTGTACAACAGATTAGAGGTGAGTGTAAGTGGATATGGATGAAAATGTTCCTACTATAAGTAAAGAATGTTTAGCTTGTTCATAATATTCACAGTAAGTTGTGGCTGATTTCTTTTTCTTACTTTGATGCAGGCTGTGGTATTTGTGGATGTCTCTTTTGAGAAAGCTATAGAGTTTGATGATTATTGTCATAGTCATCAGCCACCTATTGCGTTCATCAAGGCTGACGTAAGGGGTTTGTTTGGGTCTTTGTTTTGTGATTTTGGACCTTGTTTTACTGTTCTTGATGTTGATGGGGAAGAACCACACTCTGGCATTATTGCTTCTGTGAGCAATGAAAATTCTGCATTTGTTTCATGTGTCGATGATGAGAGGCTCGAGTTTGAGGATGGAAACTTTGTCGTTTTCTCTGAAATTGAGGGGATGACTGAGCTAAATGATGGAAAACCAAGGAAGATAAAAAATGTGAAGCCGTATTCATTTAGCCTTGAGGAAGACACCTCTAACTATGGGCAATATATGAAGGGTGGTATTGTGACTCAGGTCAAACAACCAAAGGTGCTAAATTTTAAACCTCTTAGAGAAGCACTTAAAGATCCAGGCGAATTTCTTCTAAGTGATTTTTCAAAGTTTGATCGACCACCTGTTCTCCACATAGCATTCCAAGCACTTGATAGGTTTCTATATCAAGCAGGACGGTTTCCGTTTGCTGGTTCAGAAGAAGATGCTCAGAAACTCGTTGAAATTGCAAATGAAGTTAATGAGAGTTTGGGTGATGCAAGGTTGGAAGATGTCAACTCTAAATTATTGCGCCATTTGGCCTTTGGATCCAGGGCTGTTTTAAATCCTATGGCTGCAATTTTTGGTGGCATTGTTGGGCAGGAGGTTGTCAAGGCATGCTCTGGGAAGTTCCATCCTCTCTTTCAGGTAAAAACTTTTCTGTATGTTAAACTTCCACTTGTCGAGCAATTCCGTTCATCTATGTTATAATAGGCATACTCAACATGGAGCCTATAACTTTACTAAATTTTTTAATATTATTTCTTTTGTACTTGGTAATCTAGTAATGAGTTTCCTGTATATGTGCAGTTCTTTTACTATGATTCAGTGGAGTCACTCCCCAAGGAACCCCTTGATGCATCAGAGTTTAGACCACAAAACAGCCGTTATGATGCTCAAATCTCTGTATTTGGGTCTACTCTTCAGAAGAAACTCGAAGATGCCAGAGTTTTTGTTGTAGGGGCTGGTGCTCTTGGATGCGAGTTCTTAAAGAATTTGGCTTTGATGGGTGTGTCATGTGGCAGTCAAGGGAAGCTTACTGTCACCGATGATGATGTAATTGAGAAGAGCAACCTGAGTCGACAGTTTCTTTTTCGAGATTGGAACATAGGACAGGCTAAATCCACAGTTGCTGCAACAGCAGCAGCTGGAATAAATTCGCACCTCAAGATTGATGCACTGCAAAATCGTGTTGGACCTGAGACTGAAAATGTCTTTGACGATAGCTTCTGGGAGAATTTGACAGTTGTTGTCAACGCGCTGGACAATGTCACTGCAAGGCTTTATGTTGATTCAAGGTGTGTGTATTTCCAGAAGCCTCTACTTGAGTCAGGCACTCTAGGTGCAAAGTGCAACACACAGATGGTTATCCCTCATCTCACTGAGAACTATGGTGCCTCAAGAGATCCACCAGAGAAACAGGCTCCGATGTGTACAGTGCACTCATTTCCTCACAACATTGACCATTGCTTGACATGGGCACGCTCTGAATTTGAGGGTCTACTTGAGAAAACACCAGCGGAAGTTAATGCATACCTCTCAAATCCTGTTGAATACATGAATACCATGAGGACCGCTGGTGATGCGCAAGCTAGGGATACTTTGGGACGTGTTGTTGAGTGCCTCGAGAAAGAAAAGTGCAATTCATTTGAGGATTGCATAACCTGGGCTCGTCTGAGGTACTCTCTGTTGGCTCTAACTTTTCATTGAGGCTGTAAATAAATGAATATCTTCTCTAAACATAAGTTTTTGTTTACAGGTTTGAGGATTACTTCGCTAACCGTGTGAAGCAGTTGATTTACACATTTCCCGAGGACGCTGCTACTAGTACAGGAGCTCCATTCTGGTCTGCCCCAAAGAGATTCCCTTGCCCGCTCCAATTCTCCTCAACCGACCTGAGCCATATCAACTTTGTCATGGCTGCATCTATCTTGCGTGCAGAGACATTTGGAATCCCTACTCCTGAGTGGGCTAAAACCCCAACGGTAGTTGCTGAGGCTGTGGAAAGAGTAATTGTCCCCGACTTTGAGCCGAGAAAAGATGCAAAGATTGTGACAGATGAGAAGGCTACAACTTTGTCTACAGCTTCAGTTGATGATGCAGCAATAATCGACGAACTAATTGCAAAAATAGAGCGGTGCAGGTTGAGCTTGCAGTCGGAGTTCAGGATGAAGCCAATCCAGTTTGAAAAGGTGAATCATAATATATCACTGTTACCAAATAGTTTCAAATTTATGTAAATGGATTACAAGAGCAACTAACTAACATTATACTATCTATAGGACGACGATACAAACTATCACATGGATATGATCGCTGGGCTAGCCAACATGAGGGCAAGGAACTACAGTGTACCCGAGGTGGACAAGCTTAAAGCCAAGTTCATAGCTGGAAGAATCATACCCGCAATTGCAACATCAACTGCTATGGCAACGGGTTTTGTTTGTCTCGAGCTCTACAAGGTCTTAGACGGGTCACACAAAGTAGAAGACTACAGAAACACGTTTGCTAACTTAGCACTCCCGCTCTTCTCAATCGCTGAGCCAGTACCACCAAAAGTAGTAAAACACCAAGACCAGAGCTGGACGGTTTGGGACCGATGGGTGATCAAAGGAAACCCAAGTCTAAAGGAGTTGCTAAAATGGCTAGAAGAGAAAGGACTAAACGCATACAGCATATCGTGCGGAAGCTGTCTACTGTACAACAGTATGTTCCCAAGGCATAAAGATAGGATGGATAAAAAAGTGGTGGATCTCGCAAGAGAAGTGGCTAAAGTTGAATTGCCTGCTTATAGACGTCACTTGGATGTTGTAGTCGCTTGTGAGGATGAGAATGAAGTCGACGTCGATATCCCTCTCGTATCAGTCTACTACGCCTGATTTCAGAACTTTAACATCATCCCCAAAGAGGGACGAAGCTTTTTAGTATTACTGTATTCTTGGTACGCGAATTTGGGTTTAAGAGATAGAGAGTTTTGACGTATGACATAGTTATAATTCTTAATTTTAGAAATGAGTTTTCATATTTGGTGTTTCAAAACTTATTCTACAAAACAGCAGACTAGCTAATGAAACCAAACAACAGACTTTGTTTCTGGAACAGGATATCAGTTCTGATTTCGCCATTTCCAGAAGAATTGTGAGTTATTTTCTTATTTCATCACTAGCTCTGGTTCTGGTTTTATTTTGTTTTGCAGTAACTTCAATGAGTGGATTTGAGTAATCAATTTCTAAGTTTTATTCAGATCTTTTTTCCTCTATGTTTGTTTAATGTAGTTTTCCACTTCTGGACATTAGTATTTAGAGTTGGAAAAATTGGTCTAGACAACAGTCTAGGTGGAGTTTACGCGTTAGGCGGACCTAAACCGTTCTGATTAGGAAAAAATTGGATGAATTAAGCAAACGAAGATAGTTTAGACGGTTTTAACAGTAATTAGGCGGTTCATGCGGTGAATAGAAAAAATATATCAATCGTAATTTTAATTTTTATATTTATAAATATGTAGTTTTCAATAATTTTTTTTATTTTTTATCTTATATCTAATATATATATATATATTATTTATTTAAAAACCACTTAAAATCGCCTAGATTTCATAGTGTTTTTTTTTTAAGCACTGGTATTTAGGGATATTCTTGTTTTCTCCTAGCAATAGTATTTTACTGATTTATTCCAATGTTCTAAAATTTAAACAAATGTTATATCTATGCAATTCAGTAAAAAATGAGGAAACCAAAAAAAACATAAAATTAAGCAAAAATACAAAACATTTTCAAGTTTGATAAGTTTTGAGACATTGTACTACAAAGTTAAAATCCGACAATTATTACAAGTCCATCAAATCTACGTACAAAGAGGACATCTCACAAGCCCATTCTCATTACACTCTCTGCATCTTGTCCACATCTTATCACCACTCTCTTCATCGTAATGAACTGCAATCAACTTTGAGCTTCCATTACAACTAGAACAGATCAAAAACCGTTCGTTATCACAACATTCACAAGACGAATCAACTTGTGCGATTCCTTCAAGAAGCTTCTTAAGCTTGCCATTCTCATTCAATGTCACAACTTCTTCTGCTCCTCCAATGTACCTACCTCTAATAAACAGCCTTGGAGATGTTACTTTCCCACCAAGTAACCTCCACATCTCTTCTCTAAACTCTGCATCCATCGAAACATCTCTTTCTCTAAACATTACCTTATGATTCTCCAATAAGAATCTCACTCTTCTACAAGCTTCAAATGTTTTCCTCACTCCTCTTAACCCCGTTGTGTAGAATACAACTGAATCTTCTCCTCCAGGTGGACAATTCTCTTCAAAGTCCAACAGAATCTCTCTTTCTTCTTCCAAACTCTGTTCTTGTTCTGCTTCCTCTGCATCTAATAGTGTTGGTGTAACACATCCTTTAATTTGACCAATGTTACTCTTATGAAGAGTTAGCCCTTTTAACGAATTCACAACAGTGATTAGCTTGATTTTCTTCACCAATCTCTCCTTCATTCCCTTCATGTTTGGATCTTTTGCTGGGACTTAAAGATCAATTCAGGAATCTGAACAGAGGGTTAAGAGAAGAAGAAATTCGATCAAAAGATCAGATAAGATCGAGTACACGAGAACAAGGAAACAAAACGTAATGGGTTATTCGTTATCAGGTTTCTTCTTTGGTTAACATGTGTGGGTACCCAATTTTTCAAAAGCCACTTTCTGGGTTAGCTTTCAAAAGTTGTTCTTTGATGGGTTTTTATCAGAACGAAATAAAAAAGAAAACTTTTTTTTTTTTTTGGGTTTGATGAGTCATTGCTACAATAATGTAGAAGATAAAAACTCACATCTCTCAATCAGAAATGAGTAATGATTTCACTAAATCGACCTAATTTGCGAGAGAGTATGAATCTTTCTGGTAAGAGTCATCGATTGATTTTGAAGTTGTTAGAATGATAAGACTTGTCTTGTTTCTTTTTACAATTCCATTAAACGTGCAATGATGTAATATTGGTAAAGTAGCTCCGCTTTAGCTAGCTTGCAGTTTCGAATTAGTCAAATTGCTATTTAATTACATACTTAGTCTGATTACTTTATTTCCATTATGGTTTAGTTTGTGTAATAATGGTTTAAGACATCGTCAATTATACCATTCTAAGCTTTTGACAGACCTGAAGATATTTTTGTATGTATTGTAAAGTTAAAGGTCTTTGTCCTAAACTAAATATCTATACAATGGGTAATGAAACTTATCAAACAATATGTGTGACTGGTGAATTTGCTTTAAGCCATGGATGATCCAACTCCAATGTCGAACGAGAATTGAATACATGTTAACTCCTTGTGTGCATCAAGCATCTTCATCTTCAGTGAGTATGAACCCTGAAAGATAAACAAGAGTTGAATTTGTCATCTTCTGGTTATTGTGCCAGATTTTAGATAGTAGTATAAGTCTTTTTCTGTCTCTATGTGTTGTTAAAGCCTTATCAATCTCTCTTCTGATGAAGCAAATCTATGCGAACAAAACAAGTCAGGAACTTACAGGAGGAGTATATCCAGGAAGAACTTGAGAGTGTGCAACTACAAAATCTCCTGTTTTCACAGGACAAATTGTCTCAGTGCAGAGGTTATGTGTCTCAGAGAAAATATGCCATCCATAATATGAAACTTCAATCATCAACTTCCCAGACGATATCTCACGGCCTTCAAATCAAACCCAAAAAAACAAACATGAAACAAAGAGAATCAATATCATAAACAGATTTTTTGACTCTATTAAGAAGCAAGACACATACATACTCAGAAACAATCACATTGTCTTTGTTATATCATATAAGTTAATCAAACAGATAAATACACAAATCTCACACAAGCAATGACTCTGTATATCATTAGTATCAATCAATCAATATAACCTCAAAAATCTTCAAATAAAAAGCTGTGAAAACACTTGAACAAAACCTGTGTTTGCAGAGATGCTGAAGTTAGCTGGCTCGCCTCGGATTATAGGATAAGGAGATAGATGAATCTCTTTCACTTTTACTTCATACTTTGCATTGTCCTCTACAGTCAAATACGACGGAATCAACAAAGAAGTGAGAACAGTATGAGAGTAAAGTGAAAACAGTAAGAAGTCAATAAGAATTTAAGTAAACATTGATTCAACATGTTGAGGAGAAGAGGAATAGCGAGGAAGGTCAAACGTACCACAGTAATGGACATCAGTGGCTATAACAATTGTTGAAACAAAGAAGAGAAGAGGAAGAATAGCGAAGATTCTAGACATGACTAATAGAGAATCAGTAAGGGAGAGTTTGATATGATCTATATGGAAAAGTTTCAGATGATGATGATCAGAGAAGCAGAGTTGAGTTGCGGAATCTTTCATTTATATATTTTCAGTCAATAATGCAGGACGAAATCTGGACCGTTTGTTTCATCTAGGTTTGTGTTTTTGGAAATGGACGGCTCGATTTCGTTAGTCTTATTAGGTTAAATATATTCACCCCTAAAATAATACACTTCTTTGTCAATATTGTCAAAAATGTTATGAAATGAGTATTTGGAATTAGAATATTATTTATTTATTTTTTAGATGAATACGAGAAAGGAGATGAGAACCAAAATTTTTATTACTCCCTCCGTTTTATAATATAAGTTGTTTTAGAAAGTTTTTTGTTTCAAAATATAAGTTGTTTTACAAAACCAAGACAAAAAGTATGTTAAAAGTTAAATTAAACTAATTTTTTATTTAAAAAATTATTTTTCTTTTCTTTTTTTAACTAAATATTGAGATAAAGTGATGAACTTTTTATTGAGAAAACAAAAAGCAAAAAATTTCTTAATAGATGTGCATTCAAGCAAAACAACTTATAAAAAAAACGGAGGGAGTATTGTTTTGTGTGTGTTACACTTAACTCAGAACTATTCAACCCTTCCATATTGATAGTAGAAGTGAGGCGGTGAACATATAGATATTTTCACCCAGGCAATTATCATGCCTACAATATAGGTAATTATTTTCTATATGTATATAACACTCCCCCTTAATTACCTATTGTTAATTATATATTACGCACTGCTTCATTAAAAACCTTATCATGGAAAAACCCAGTGGGATAAAAACCATGATGAAGGAAAAAGAGTACAGTGACATAATCTCCCCTTGAAATGGTAAATGTCATAAACTTCGTAGTTGACGCATCCCGATACTGTGAACATGTATCTGAATGTTGTAGTGGGAAGCGCCTTTGTGAATAAATCAGCTGCATTGTCTGCTGATCGGATATACTGAATATTCACTTCTTGATTCTTCTCAAGTTCTCGTGTGTAAGAGAAAAATCTTGGGGGAATATGTTTGGTTCGATCGCTCTTGATATAACCTTCTTTGAGTTGGGCGACACAAGCAGCATTGTCTTCAAACACTTTCGTTGGCTCTTTATTTATGACTATTCCGCTTGCTTCTTGTATGTGTTGGGTCATGGACCTGAGCCATACGCATTCTCTACATGCTTCATGAAGTGCAATAGTTTCTGCATGATTTGAAGAGGTAGCGACTAGAGTCTGCTTTTGGGAACTCCAAGAAATTGCAGTGCCTCCAATTGGTAAAACATATCTGGTTTGCGACCTAGCTTTATGTGGGTCTGATAAATAGCCCACATTNTATGTGGGTCTGATAAATAGCCCGCATCTGCAAAACCAACTAAATCGAAACTAAAATTTCTATTATAGAATAATCCCAAGTCAATTGTCCCCTGGAGATAACGAAATATATGTTTAATTCCATTCCAATGTCTGCGCGTAGGTGATGAGCTGTATCTTGCAAGTAGATTAGTAGCGAATGCTATATCTGGTCTAGTGCAATTTGCAAGATACATGAGTCCACCAATAGCGCTCATATAAGGTACTTCAGGACCCAATACCTCTTCGTTATCTTCACAGGGTCGGAATGGATCTTTATCGACATTAAGTGATCTATTAACGATTGGAGTACTCAAAGAAGTTGATTTATCCATATAAAAGCGTTTTAAGATCCTTTTTATATAATTTGATTAATGTACGAAAATTCCATTCCGAAGATGCTCGATCTAGAGTCCAAGACAAAATTTTGTCTGTCCAAGATCTTTCATTTCAAACTCTTTCTTCATATGAGTTCTTGTCTCATCAATTTCTTTTAGAGTTCCAATTATGTTCAAGTCATCAACATATACAGCAATGATCACAAAACCAGTTATAGATTTCTTAACAAATACGCAAGGACATATCGCATTGTTGGTATATCCGTTACTCAACAAGTATTCACTTAAGCGATTATATCACATGCGTCCGGATTGTTTTAATTCGTAGAGTGATCGTTGTAATTTGACTGAACATATTTC